>JAULBM010008628.1:0-11758 GCA_032357055.1 Geukensia granosissima
AATTTAGGAAGTACAATACACTATACCTATACGTCATATAACAAATATTTCCGACTTTGTATGGTTTCAGAGGAGTTCAATGAAACCGGTCTCTTCCTTTAGTAGTATAGATACTATTCAGGCAGAAAATAAATCTCTTATTGTAAAATATACATTTTCTCTGTTTATATAATTTTTAAAAACGTGAAATAATTTTCACTTGTAGTATTGGAAATGTTAGAACTTGCCGACCTATTTTGATTTTTTATGATTACCTCGTCTATCATTTTTGAATCTATGCTTTTCTAATAAATTGGTTTTATCCGCTGATACATGTAGTAGGCTATTTCTTGACACAGGTATACAAACGCACACTTGTTTATGTATCAAATTATCCTTTGTATTAAGCATCATTTTCGTAGATATATTAACAGTCATCTTGGTATGGTTATCTTCACTTTAGTAATAAGCGAAGTAAGTGGCTAGGGTATATGAACAAGTTGCAATGCAATTAATCGCACTGTAAAGTAATAAAGCACTGGGAAGATATTAGATTATGATATCAAGTAAAATTTGATTTAATAGTGTTGTTCTTCAATTTGTAAAGATCTTGATAAAGAAACATGAATTTGTCCTTTTGTTATTTTGTTTTATAAATGCTAATTTTAGCAGAAATAACTGGCTCAGTCAGATCGCAATTCTTACATATATTCGCTATTAAATTGTCAATCAGGCAATTGTGCACAATAGGTAACTGCCTCACCTAGTGATTTAATTTGTATCAAATTTACTGACAGACGTGTCACTAAAGGATATTAAGTACAGTCTATCATGGTTGCAAAGCGGATTGAACAAATCTTTATATACAGTGCACCAAAAGTTAAGCATCACCAAAATTTTCCAATATATTTTTCTAATAAGGTAATTCAGTAAACATTTAATACATGCACATGAAATTAATCATCATTACCTATATGAAAAGTACAGGTAAGGTGTCAATCGATGAATCATTGAACATTTAAATCAGGTTTCCAAAACCTGCTTCGGCCAAATCATACTTTCAAATTTAACACAAAATTGTTTGACTGATTTCACGTACACATGTCCTTTAATGGTTATTTGAAAAAGCTTTTTGAAATGGTAAGACGAAATATGAGTATTGCTGAAGGCTGGGAAGCGGTTGGCATGATCAGCGCCGGCCTAAGTAATCGCCGAATAGCAGCCAATTTTGGAGGGAACAACTCTGTGATAAGCAGACTTTTAGCACGTCATAGACACACAGGAACCGTCGAAGAGCGCCCAAGATACGATCGACCCCGTAAAACTACCCCTAGAGAAGACCGCTACCTTAATCGTAAAGCCAGATTACAGCCATTTTCAACGGCTGTGCAATTGAGAGGTATGTGGCCGATTGGTGGTCGCATACGTGTAAGAACTGTTGTTTGCAGGCTGCATAGTTTTCGTTTGCGTGCTCGTAAACCAGTGAAACGCACAGAATTAACTCGTTAAAACCGCAAGGTACGCCGAGAGTGGTCTAGATTCCATCGTCACTGGAACCTTCGGAATTGGAAGTGAAATTATTGGTGCGATGAAAGCCGATTCCTGTTAATAAAGCCTGTGAACGGTCGAATGAGTGTTTAGGAAACGGAATACAGCACTGAACAGCAAAAACGTTCATGGAACTACTGCATATGGTGGTGGTTGCATAACCGTGTGGGGCTGTTTTTCAAAAGATTGCTAGTTTCCGTTACAGGTTATTGACGGTACCCTGAGTGGCCAAAAATACCGAGATGTTTTCTTGGACAGCCATGTTTTGCCTCATTTTGAGAATCTTGCACTTGCAGACAAACCAGTATCCCAATGTGACAACGCTCGGCCACATCGAGCCCGGATTGTAAGGGACTTAATTGAAGCAGAGTCCATTGAAACATTTACATGGCCCTCCATGGATGACCTGCGATTTGCGTCTGAAGAATTCTTTGCATGTTTAATTGTTCGAATTTGAGTGCTTCTTTTGCTATATTTGAATCTTTTACTCCCTATATTTCGGTTCTAATGCTACTAGTGAGAGGTTACTCCTTGAAATGTACATATATAATACCTATATTTTCCTATATATTTAACATTGGTTATATTGTATTTACAAATTAGCGCATGTTTTTGTTATAAAAATGACGAATAGCCCTTTTCACATAAACTGCTTTTCCATATTAGTTTGTTGATGGCCAAATATCCAACCGTCTCAAGTTTGAGTGATAAAACTGATATGAAGTCAAACATAGTCAAATGGAGTCAAACATTTTCTATGTTTTGTTATTCATCGAACACACGATAAAAAAGCAAAAGTATATGTGTAAAAGTGAATATTAAGGTACACTTAGGTAGATTGACACCGGGAGGTTAAGGGCTGATATTCTTCGACTTCCTACACAGCAAGTTAAGGCTTAAGTCGGACAGAAACTAGGTTACTACACATTGCAATGCACCGGCATAATTTATTCTTAAAAATATGATAAGTATTAAAAAGTGTCATTTTAAAGTATTTCCTTTTTTTAAATTCGCAGACATGTCTAATTTATTATGCGGTGGTTGTCTGTAAAGAGAACGGAACTGCTTACCCTCCCGGACCACCGGAGTTGACTCCCGCTTAGATTTTTTATGAGGCCCGCATTGTCATAGATTTTTGCTTTTAGTTTTATTTGTATATATGTCATATTCCTTCTTGTTCGTGTTTTCCAGATTTTCTGTCGACTTTACCCTTTTGTCTGTCCCTTCTGTTTTCTATCGCTCATTTCATTCATTTTCCTTTTTTTCCTTATAATTTTTCAAGGGAAGATAACTCTCTTAAATTGTACTACAAAGAATGCATTATTAAATTAACAATTTTTGTGTAATTTTTCGAAATGGCGCTATACACCAACATTTGGCAAAATATTTAAAAACATTTCTATGAGAATTTTCAGTAAAGATCTACCGAAATTGTTTCATAATATTTAATACACATATGTCAAGCATAATGTCATTTATAAAATCATTGCCCTGTAGAGAATATATCAGTTGATTGATTTTCTGCGATTGTTGGTTGATTCACAACAAGTCGCAAATATGTCGTGCATATTGAGGAGTTACACAACTATCGAAAATATCGAAAGTTGGGAGGGGGGAGGGTGGAGTGTTACACAAGAACACAACAAGGCTGCCGCTGTAGAAGACGAGGGATGGTGAGGGAAGGAAAATAACTTTTTGTAGCGTTATTTCTTTCGAAATTTACAAAAAGAATCTTTTACGTGTATGGAGCGTGGCATTCTCATCAAACCTCACCCACAATGGTATACGACCATTAGACCTGGCAGCGCCCCAACATTTGGAGGGTTTTTTGTCATCTATTGTTACTATCAATTGTTTTAAAATCTATCTTCACATTGGATTTAACATAAGATCTTATTTTAGATAAACTGATGCAATACGAATAACATTGCTCTTTTTGATAATAAAACTAAACATTAAATTTCATGCATTTTATTACCTTTATTAATTACCAAAGAAAAAACAATTGAACAATGTATTTCATGGGATTTTCCCTTCATGAAATCAGTTGTTTCACCTTAGTAGAAAACGGAATTGCAAAGTTCGTCAGCGACAAAAGAAACAACAGCAAAAACAAAAACAGAAAAACAAACAAATGAACAATCACAGTTATATTTTGGTCCTCTGACGTCCATGACCGTTTCATAGGTTGACGGTGTTGTCTGACATGCCATTCATTAAGTCAGGTTCGACTCAAATATCCAGTGTTATTGGTAGTGATTAAATCTAGGTAAGGATTGGTTTTCATATAATTGCCATCCCTGATTTGATAGGTATCAATAACAGCTTTGTTCCCTAGCAGTTAAACGGAAAGTAATGTATATTGTTTGTCAAATTTGTCCAATTAACTTTGATGGTGTTGAAGCGTTTGCGTTCAGAATGTATTGTATGATATTTGCTTAAATTGCTTTTTCTATCAGCAAGGAAGACAATGGATAACAATTTTGAAGGACAAACTGAACCACACTAGACAGACACGATTACATCAAACGTCATCATGTAGGTGTGTCGCATTATTGGGGTTTACGACAATTTTATATTTATCCTAATATTTTCCAACTTTTGAATTGTGTATCTTAAGAATAAAATATTTAACGTCTTTATTATCAGCTACTCGATACATCAGAGTCTTTAATGGAATTGATGAAAAACCATCCCCGTAACGGACAGAAGCGATAATCGAAAAGTTCTGACAGTTCAAAATCCAGACGAAGTTGATATAAAACCTAGTTCTCCCAAGCTACGACATCAAGGAAAACACATTCGGTTGGATTAAGTGTACAAAAATTCTTAATAGTTAAAGAAAACAAGGTGTTGTGCAAGTTCAAAGATTAAACAGTGTTTGTTTCGAAGCAAGCTGAAATGCATTATTTGAAATACCATGGAGAAGAAGAAACCGTCGGTTTCTGGCTCAGTTAACATCTCACTTGGAGGATTTCCTCAACTTTCTCCTCAACTCAAAAACTGACCAATTGAATGACACCCTATACAGGTTAATATCAAGGAATTGAGGAACATTAATTTTGAACCAAAATTGAAACCAGGTGTTTTCATATTGTAGTAATAATGCAAATTTAACTATTCAAGAAATTTAATTTGATTTAAAGCACAGGTCGAACAAAAGATTTTATCTTTTTATCAATATGATAACTACCTAAGTTTTAACCTTTGGTCTTTCTCATTTATACTCGTAGAGGATATAATTGAACTTAACCGGACATTACGCCGAAATAACAGGAAACAAAATAAAACCAAAATGCATATTAACCTTTCATTTTGACTTTCATTTGTATTAAAATTCAATGCTAAATTCAGTCTTACAACAACATTTACAAAGTCTCTAGCATTGATAAATATCAGTTCAATAGACTAGCATATAATAAAATGTTTAATTATCCGTTTATGGGACGTGACATCATTACCACTGCTTCTATTGCTTCATGTGTAAGTACGAATATATAATATTGTCAAACATAGAGAATAGTTGACAAAATTTACATATTTGGCGGGTTAAATATTCTTATAAATCTCTTTAAATCTGAGTCTTACTGCATTCATTGTAAGGATGCTTTACTGTTACTAGTTTAAGTTTGAAATTATATTTTGCTCGTAATTGTCAGTTTTGAAAACGTTACTTTCATTAATGTCGGCTTTTTATAGCTTGCATGATGGTAGGAATCTCTTCTGGTGTTGAGGAACGGACGTCTTGATGTTAAAATATTCTTAAATTTGGACTCTCTTTTGCACATTTTGTAGCTATGTCATTGACAATTACTCTTTAATTTATATATGTATCTGATTTTGCAACATTTTTGCTAATGGTTGATTATCGTTATCCTTTGTATTTCAAATAGATCATCATCAAGAAAAAAACAAGACTCCGATGATACCAAAGTGGTAAATTAATATCATTACGACAAAAGACAGGCAAGCCCTTTGCCAACAAACTGAAACAAAAAATATTTTACACGAAAAACAACACCGACACACTGAAAATTAAAAAACATAGAGTGAAAAACGGAATCTTTTTTTTCATTTTTCTCTTTAAATTAAAGCAGTACCCTCTCTCAAATATCCATTGGTATTTTGTAGTTTTGAGAAATCATTTTTCGTTCATAGAACTTTGAATGGGAAATTTAAAATTTGCTTGTAGCCAATCTTAAATTTTTTGTACTTTTGATTATCAATCTTTTTAAAAGCAATACATTAAGCTCTAAGGACTGTTCAAGACTTAGTATAATTACAGATGAAAACCACTAAAGGAACATTTACGAAAAAAATCATGCTTCGCTCCAGAGGGCAAACTACTAAAATTCTTTTTAATAATGATAATTATCATTGCAAATTAAATACACTTTTAAAGCGAATTAAATGTTTCAACACAAATAGGTTCCGAAATGATAAATAGTTTACATTCACGGTTATCAGTCAGAAACGCAGGTATGACCATTAGTAAAGTGCATGCTTTTCTCAAAACGAAAACTTTGAAAACTAAATTTAAATAATTACGGTTATAAAACCACTTAGACACTTCATCGAAAATTTAATGATTCACCCCAGAAGGCGAACTTCTGACAGCCTTTTAGAGAACTGTATTTAGTTATTGCAAATTAAATATACTTTAATAACGACTCTAATGCTTCATGACATATGGGTTCAGGAAATAATAACTATCTTGTACCTGATTTTCTGTTAGAAACGTACATATGACTTCTACAAAAGTGCATATTTATCCTCCACATTATAACCTATGAAAATGATAGTTTATTTTTAATTACAATTTTTAAGGTATTTTGACGAAAAAAGGAAAAAAAGTTACAAGACTTAAAAGAACACAAAAATGACAAAGCGAATTTCAGAGTTAAATAACTGTATGAAATATCTTTTGTGTATTTACTTTTTTTTAAAGTACTGATTTCATCAGTGGGAATATATATTGTATGATTGTAATTAATTTGTTCTTTTTAAATTGCAGATAAAGTTATTAATAAAGATTAAAAAGTAGAAAGAGAATTGTGCATTCCTAAAATACACTTTTAATTCGTCGTGTTATTGTTTAATGTCCTAAGTAATATAATCAGATATGTTTATAGAAAAATGCCGATTATTTGATTGGATAATAAGAATATAATGTGAGTTTATGTACCCTGCTAGAGCCGTATACATCAGATTTCAGGAATAAAATGGCGGAACTGGCTTTTGCTTCCGTATTTCAGACTTCAGTTTAAGGTCATGCATGCGATAATGAGCTTCTTACCTTCGATTTCAAACTTATTTTATTTTAGGCATGCTTATTTTATTTTGCATTTAGCATCCCCGGAACAAATCATTTATTTGTTTACATTTTAGATGATATGATAATAGCAGAATCGGAATCGGAAGCTTCTCCGTAATTTCGGTAAATATTACAGAAAAAGAATTTTACTGTGCATATATTTTTCAATGTGAAAAAGCCTACGGAACATATATAAAATCATTATTCTGGCTCTTGAAGTAACATAATTAGCAGAATGAATAATATTTCATTTATTCCGGTTGTTTGTTTTAATTGCATTGCAAATATATCATGGATATTGAAATTACTTATTTTTTCTTTTTTAAAGATAAGCTATGCACCATAAAATAATAGTTATTCATGTCCTTGAAAGGGTATATAAGGTGACATTCACGAATAATGAATTATATACCCTTGTCATGCCGGCCTACCGGTATAACTGTACTTATTGAATATTTTAAAGCTTGTTGTTGTTAAATTTTCTTTTTATATTATTGTGTTGCCATTCCGCTATTGAATATAACAACTACAGTAGGGCTTGTCATATTTCATGTATTTTTGTGACTTTCTAACCTGCATTATTGCAGGAAAAGACGCAAGTCAGTGTTTTAACATATTAGGGGAACTCCATGTTCTGGAGATACGTTGGGTGCTTCCGAGCTATATTTTTACTATTAAATACCTTTGTTTTCTTTTAGTTAATGCATGACTGCTTCAGCACATTATAGTAGAATAGTTGCATATCATTGTCATCTTTTATGCATTCCTGTCTATTGTGATTTTCACATAAACATCGCCGAGAGTACATGGTTATTTTTTAGCTTGCTTGGCTGGAAGTGTTTGGTCAACGCACAGTGTAAATTTATTGGCTAAGATTTTAATGACGCCAGTTACCGTCACCGAGCGTCAAACGTCAGATTTGAGAATTTCTTTCTAACGAGAAGACGTACATTCTTGAATTACACAGATTCAAAATAATGTCTCGAGGCCAGCTTGAATCCGCAGTCACGATGGTAATATATTTTCACTTAATACGTGTTCTTAATTATATTTATATTTACGCGTAAAGACTATGTTGAATTTAGCTTATTGTTGAAGTAACTTTCGTGAATTGCACCTTGAGAAAGAGTTGGTGCACCTTGTCACTGGAATATATTTAATTGAGCTTCTTTGGCTCGTATGGATCTAAACAAAATTTGAAATTAAACTTTTACTTATTACATTTTATCTGTATTAGGCGGATTCCATTTTCGTGTGACTATGAAATTATTTTATTTGATTTTGGTGCTCCTTGCACTAGAAACCTTGATCTGAGGTCTTGGTGCACCAGAATAGCTAATTTTGACAGTGTTGAACCTTACTGTGGATAGTTGAAGTTAATTATATTTTGGCTCACGAGGTGCAAATTAATTTGAATCCTCATCATTTTGCACCATGTTTGG
Source organism: Geukensia granosissima (assembly GCA_032357055.1). Classification (NCBI taxonomy): domain Eukaryota; kingdom Metazoa; phylum Mollusca; class Bivalvia; order Mytilida; family Mytilidae; genus Geukensia; species Geukensia granosissima. The sequence goes on from JAULBM010008628.1 coordinate 8,284, forward strand.
TGCACCTTGAACGAATTGCACCGAGATATATTTAGTGCAGCACCGTAAATTTTGCACCACTTTTGGAACAAAACTAAGCACCTGAAATTCTGGTGCTGCACTACAGTTGATATTTCACTCTGCACCTCGACCTTAAGTTAAGGTGTAACTTCGGCACCACATACTTTTAAAGGGACATCCACCATGTACTATCATTTAACATTAAACCATAAAAGATAAGTTAATTGTACTCATGTCGAATTACCACCTTAAGTATTTGACTGTCTTGTTGAAGTTGTTCAGTATAAAAATTCTGTGATTTATAACTACAATAAATCATTAACTTGATTTGAGTATTGTTTCAAGCCACATATATTGATCGCCCCTATTTTACAATATAGCTGCCAAAGGCAATCTTAAGAACCGAACCCATTCCCATGTTTAAACATCGATTAGAGCCGGTGTGATTTATAGAGATTCCCTTGGACGTTGCTCCCCTACTGTGTCATTGCGCTTAAACAAGAGGAGATAACAACACAGACTGGGGCGGCACGACAACCCTGTCTAGAGCCTGAATAACATATAACATTATTCTGGATTTTTTCAAATGGATGCAAGTCTGACTTCCCTCCAATCTTTTTTACTATACATTTTCGTTTGAATACTTTGCTTTATATTTTTTGGTATCAGCTGCACGTAAATTAATAGACCATGAAAATTGAAAATAAAAGTGATTGTTAATTAAATTTGTAAGGAAACGCTGACTGTGAAATTGCAAAGATAAAAGAATTAAATTAACAATGTTTTAAAAAGACTTGTGCTCGTAGAAGTAATGTTTTTATCAGAACAATCTTAAAAACGCTCGATTATTACTAGTCCCTATCAACATTAGACAGAAGATTATACAAGCCATAAAAATCATTAAAAAATTTAATGGATTGATCATATAATGTATGCTTTAAACATTATAATTTGAATTTCGAGTTTAATCAATTTGTTTGAAATTTAAAAACAGAAAATAGACAAAGGTTAAGAATAGCAATGTACAGATTTGATTTTGTCTAAATCTTAAGCTTGAAACAGGTTAAATATCATCATTCTACTTCAGTCTTCAAACAATTAAACAAATATCTTTGTCGTTGTTTTGCTCGATTCTTAAGGGTAAGACAGGAAACATAATCCAATCAGCCAATAATATAACCTTACAAAACAAAGGAAATATCAATTTTTAATACAATAAGTAACAGGACGGGTTTCACTAGAACAGGAGTTGTTTACTCTTCCGGAGCACCTGAACTCGCATTGGTTTTTTAGGGATAGTGTTACTCCAGTTTTAGTTTTCAGTATAGTGTTGTGTGATCTACGTTTGTCTTTTGTTTCTTCCTGTTAATAATGGTCTTGTCTGGATTTCTGTCTGCCTGGCATTTGGTATGTTCAAATTCCTCTTGCAGATTTGTTTATGGAATAGTAGGTTATTTGGTCTTTTTTTATTTTATACTGATTTACCGATCAAAGATATTTTTTAGTTTCAGACGTAATATGAATAACAAACATGAAAATTAATTTGGACATAATTATTATATATTACATTATGTTCAGGAAATGTTAACTAAAATTGAAGCAACTGAGAACTAAAATAAAACATGTAACACGTAGTTATATACATATACAACACCTGTGTTTTGCTATTTCACGCCTATAAAACATTGTGGTTTCGTTGTTTTTGTTTTTTCTTTCCTTTTTTTGCTTGCATTGAAGACACTTGACTTAATGAATAGCACATGAACGTACATAAACATTTGCTAGCAAATAGTACAAAAAGCTATCTTTATGAAGTTGTATCGACTTCAAAAGTTAAATCCTATGAAGTTTTATGCTTAATGCCGTTTTTTCACACCTCTGTTCTAGGTTTTAATTAGGAGGTTTGAATATTCACAAACATGTTTAACACCACCACATACTTTATTTGGCACCAAGCCAGGAATCTGTTATCCAGTGAATTTCGTTGAGTTCATAGTTTTACTTTTTTACATTGTATACTTAGTTGGCCGATGGTTATTACATTTCGATATCACCATATTTTATTTTAAGGACCTATAACAGTTTGCCCTTGGTTGTGGATATTTGTCAATTATTTAAGGCCGTAGGGCAACTTAATCTTTTTTGTAATTTGAACGTTTTAGATAGCTTTTTAAAGCCAGTCATACCACATTTCGTTTCCTATATTCAAATTAAAAAAAACAACAACATCATAAGGGAAATCCTCGAACATTGGTCTTTTCAAATGAATTCTTTAAAAAAAAGACGTCAACTAAATATGTTGAAATTAAACAAAGGCGAGTCACATTTCTTCATTCGCACGCATAATAGCATGTAAAAGGCGATTTCAATATATCAGTTCTAAAAGCAATGTGAAATTTCAGTAGTTAAATAAAAATAAAGAAAGGAAATTGTCAACATTTAAAACATGACAGCAACCTATGCATAACACTCGAAACATTCCCTTTACAAACATTGTTATTTGGCTTAAAATTATTTACTTTAAGCTCAAAGTACTAGCATAGCATTGAAACAAAATTATGAAAAGGTAGGTTGCTAACATATAAAAATTGAGCATTACAGGCGAATCATAATAAGCAATCATGCAAAAAAAAACATAGCCGGCACGAAACTCCTGATGTCCAATATTTTGTCCCGAGCGTACCTGATGAAGGTTAATCCAGAAAAGCGCCTCGTTTGCAGTGTAATTAGAGCGTTATAATTTTGTCTACAACCTGTTTGATAAAAGAACGAAAAGCAAGGCACTTCTTTTGAGAACTTATTTCGTGCACCAAAGAAATCAAGTGAGCTAACGGTAACCTCTTAACGAGATATCATGCAGTACATAATCAAGAAAATATGTTGATTGTGTCTTTATGGCATTTTTGCTATTCTTTCTGTTAAGTATGTAATAAAATAGCGAGGTTTCAATTTTTGAAAGCAAACTGAAAGTTCCACATTGATTCATATCATGATGTTACGGTAGAAAATCTGAAACAGAACTTTTGAAAACATACACATTTCTTATGTTATGTAAAGAGACAGCAATCCACCAAATGACACTACGGCCTTCAATAATGAACCGGGGTCCAAACTATAACAAAAGCTGTAAAAGGCCATTTCCCTGGGATAAAATTATTTTGAAAGGAGTAGGTACGGTAAGCCCCATATTTGGCCCAAATTTTAGATTTTGTGACACAGTAATAAGATGTTGTGAAAATGCTGTTTAATAATCGTCTTTTAATATTTCATTACTTTTTCATGTAAACTTTTCGTCATTTCGACAAAATGAAAGGGTAGATTTGACTATTTTGACAAGAATTTCACATTTTCGGTTAAAATTTTTTACGGTTTTTTTTTCGATTTAAATTTACGAGGAATTTTGTTCAAAATAGATATGATCGCACAAAAACATCACGAAGATATTTTAACCAAACATTTGTACTTGATAGATCTT
>JAULBM010008639.1:0-11757 GCA_032357055.1 Geukensia granosissima
TACTCCTTCTACAGATGATACTCATTGATGATATAAAGTTTGTCATGTACATACATGTATTTTTATTCTCTTTTAAATAAAAGATAAAATTTATATTTGAACTGAATTAAATGTAAAAAAAAATCTCACTCCTAACCACCCCAATCTGACCCTTAACTCAGCAAAATCTCACTCTTAGGTAATCCGAATCTGTCACATGTATGAACCGTTTAAGATATAGCTAAGTATCACCCTTTCAAACAAACAAAGTAAAAATATTTCCTTGACATTATTAAAGTAATTTTATCTGAAAATGTCTTTCTGCTCTTTCTGTGTTTGTTATGATAAACCTCTATTGTTGATTCACTGCTTAGCACATTAAGCATTTTGAAAATTCAGGTAAACACAGAGGTCCTTGTACTTTACTGATTCTTTTAAGTCTAAATTATGATTAAGAAAATTGAAATCATAGACAGTCTTCAAAATGTATTACAGAGTGCTTGAATATACAAGCTACCACTGATGAATAAATATGTGAATTCTTATATGCTCCATTTCAAGGCCTGACCTCTCATCAGTAGCATCAGAACCAAAACAACTACTTTGTGCAATAAGATCCTTTCTGTAGTTTCAGTGCTTTAGAATTTGAACAAATGCAGCTTTCTGTAAAACATTATTTGATAAATTACATGTCTAACAAGTCTGGCAACTGTGCTAGTGAAATAATTGGTTCCAATAGCAGAGGCATCTACAGGAGGCTCCAAAACACAAGACTACCAATGTTGAAATATGTACATTTCAAGGAGTAACCTCTCATCGGTAAAACTTGAAGTAAAAAATAGGAATTTGAGATCCAAATATAGTATAAGAAGTATTCAAATTCAAATAAATTGAAATAGGAAGCCAAATCCAGGGGCAGTAACAACTACTAAGTGCAATACATTTCAAAGCCTTTCTTTATTTTAGGTGCTTTAAAATTTAAAATTTATAATCCTGCATTGAAAGAAATACCATTAAACAAATGATTAGACGAATAAATCAACGATATGTGCTGTGGTAATGTGATGTTCTATTTTTCAGAAGATTTATTGTTTTTAGTATATAAACTAGGGTTCATGGGATATCCACTCCCCTCTTCTATTGCCATCTTTCTTCTCTTTGCCAGTGTGATGACTTCAAACTTGTGTTTATTTGTCAAATGTTTTGTTAAGTTTCCTTTTAACTTGCAGGCATAACTACACAAATGGCAATGAAATCCTCTGTATTCCTAAAACAAAAAAAATCATTAATAATTACTTGATCTCAGGAAATGTTTCATTGAAAATTGCAAGACCATGCGAATGAGTAGCATATTTTATTTCTTGAATTCCTTATTTTTTAGGTTTATCATAATAGAAGATTATTCTTGCTGAAAACTTGAAGCATAATCGTGACATGCAGGGTTAAAGGGAGGAACAGACAACATTCTTTCTGCAGTTACATTTCTGATACATGTATTTGGATATTTCTGAAATTATGTTTTTTGGCACTGTACATGAATGTTTTAGAACCATATTAGTATTTTTTAATATCTGTTTTAAATACCCATAAGGTCTGACTGAATGCCTATGGTTAAACTTTGATAACTTTGAATCTGATAGAAGTTTTGAATATTAACAAACAAAATGTTGGGGGATCAGTTTATAACCTTTTTCAAATCTTTGACTAAAAACCATCAAACAAGTATTTTAATGATGAAAAAAACAAAAATAACTTTTTATAGTAGTAAATGTAGTATTGATATCACAGATTTGACTGAACTGTTTTCAAGATAAATATCCAATTTTATTGTTTTGTAATGCAACCTAAGAATATATGTGGGTTAGCGGTGGAATCTGCCTCATTTAATGATAAATTGTAATTTTTCAATAGGGGATATCCCAGGAATACCCATGAAACTTGACATTTCATGCTGACTAAAGAATATATATGTGGTAAAATGGTGAGGATCTTCAGGAACTGTTTTTGAGATAAATTGTAATTTTGAAAATGAGGCAAAGACAGCCCAAGGGGTGACCATAAAACTTGATGTTGGAGATCCAAAGTGGTATTGTTAATAATTTAGGAATAATATACCACATCCCTGTATTTCAGCCTCTAGGGGCATTATCAAAATTCAATAACATTTGGCTAAGTCTACATCTAAGTACAATTTACTGGGCCAAGTTTCAGTTCTCAACTCCAAGTAACCAGAGAGCAGCTGATTAAAAAATGTATAAAGTAGATTTATCTTAAGGGATCAGTTTCAAAATTTGGAAACCATTGGTACAATCTGCATCTCAAGGGCAATTACTGAGCCTAATTTTGCTGGAATATTCCAAATAAACAGAAAGGAGTAGCTAGACAAAAGAACAATGTACCTTTAGGTTGTGTACCCTTGTACAGCCCCCCAATGGGATGTTAAATTTGAAATTTATATTTAATACAGCAAAATTTTTTAAATATGTGAAAGAAAACAGTTTTGTACCTTATTAGTATGCATGTTAAAAACATGATTTTTTACATTCTGTCTGTCTATTGCTGAAAAGCTACATCCTTCAAATGGGCATCTAATAGGTTTTCGTGCTGAAAGACATTGCAACTGGTATGTAAAGTGGTTCATGAATCTATCTATTTGTCTATTCTTACATGTACTTCTTTACCATAACCCCTTCTAAAAACTGATCCATTTTAAACTAGTTAAAGTGGCTGGCTGACTCTGCAGCCTGCCTCGCTAGCACATACTCAGCAGATAGAGATCATTCACATTTATGTTATATTCTGGATGACATTTTCAGTTAATTTCAATTTATGAATATTAATTATTACAATGAGTGAATATAATAATGCAGCTTTCCTAATAAAATAGGATACATAGCAAATGCTGTGTATGTGAATGTAAGATACAAATATTCCACCAAATACATTTTAACTAAATATATAATATAAGCAATAAACTGGAGCATGATATATATGTCAAAGTGATCCAAGATCTATGCATCTTGACTGTGCTGAATAAACAGGTAGAGTATGAAACTCATACCAATAAATTACCTAAGAAATGGAGCTAAACACAAAATTTAACTGAAAAGTCACTGGAGTGTGAAAAAGTAGGTCGAAGTGATCAAAGACCTGTCCATCTGAACTTTACTCCCAAAGATGAATATAAGTTAAAGTATGAAAATCATAACATTTATATTACTTCAGAAATGCATCCTCACAATGTCAGGGTCCTATATCCACTTGTGTCTGGGCACAGTCATGAGAGGATACAGAACTCCAGACACTGAGAGGAGTGAGAAATGGAGCTAAACATAAATCTTATCCAAAGTCCCTGTAGCAGGAAATGTAAATTAAAGTAATCCAACACCTGTCTAACTGCACTGTGCTGCACAATAAATACATAAGTATGACGCTAATAACATTATTTTTAAATGCCTGAGAAATGGAACCAAAGATGAATATATGGGTAGAGTCACTCATAACATTTATAAATATAACCTAAGAAATTAATTGAACTTAACACAAATATTAACCAAAGTCACTTGAGTGTGAAGTGTAGGTTAAAGTGATTCAAGACCTTTGCATCTGGACTGTACTTCCTAAGATGAATATACAGATTGAGCAGAACACTCATAACATTTAGAGTACCTGAGAAATGGAGATAAACACAAATAACTTGATCAAAGTAACTGGAGTATAAAATGTAGCCCAAGTTATCTCAAACCTGCACATCTGGACTGTACTCCTCCAGATGGATAAATAGGCAGATTAAGACACTCATGTTATTTATAATACCTTAGAAATGGAACTAAAAGCCAAATTCACTGGAGCGTGGAATGTAGGTAAAAAGATGCAAAACTTGGGCATCTGCACTCTACTTCCAAGTTGAACAAACAGTCATACCATGTACAGTACCCGAGAAACTTTGCCATGTGATTCTATGACAGAAAAATAACTCATTCGTGATTAAAAAAGAAAATAATTTAAAACTAGACTTGCTATTGAAGATTAAGTATATGTTTAGTTGAACTCTATTGAGAGGTAAAGGAGAATTAAAGGATTAGAGAAGTATGACACCAAGCTACTGACCAATCAGATCTAACCATTCATTTTATCTGTATTGTTATCAGGGGTGAAACATATCAAACACCTCGGGTTTTTGCATTGGTGTAAGGCAAATTTCAATCCAGCAATATAAGCATTCTGTTATATTACATTTTTATTAAACATTGTTTTTCACATTTAATTTACTATTGGTGATATGTGGTTTGAATTTCATTAATGTTTATATGACAACAGTTGAATAAATAAAGAATAGATGTTGCCTAAAGGCAACGTTAAAAACCCGAGAATTTGAGATGGTTCACCTCCAAACAAAACAAAGTGCCAGGATGTTCGGAATTATGTATACAGCAGGCGACACAACAATAAATCTGTATAATATGTAACGCTTACTGTGACGACTTTGATGACGATTTCTGTTAGATTCTTCTGGAAAACACTTCCCACAAAGATCACAGGGATATGTATTCTCTCGTTCTATAAAAGATAAAAACTATTACCATCATTTTAAACATTTACAAATGCATTTTTTTTAATGTTAAAAAATCTAACATAATTTCTTTGTAAAATAACAAGTTATATCCCATCATCCCATGAACAAACTTTAGAAAATATATATCCAATGATCATCATTATTGTTAACTTCTAAGTTAGATAGTGCTGAAATACTACCAGCTTGGCGTCAACCATCAGTTAATCAATCACAACAGGAACTATAGGCAGACCGAATTTGGTCTTTAGACCCCACGGGTCATGCACTATGTCCTCAACCCTGACCACTATTTTGGCATAGTCATTGCTAAACACGGGTCGTTCACTATGTCCTCAACCCTGACCACTATTCTGACATAATTTCTTTGTAAAATAACGAGTTATATCCCATCATCCCATGAACAAACTTTAGAAAATATATATCCAATGATCATCATAATTGTTAACTTCTAAGTTGGATAGTGCTGAAATACTACCAGCTAGGCGTCAACCATCAGTTAATTAATCACAACAGGAACTATAGGCAGACCGAATTTGGTCTTTAGACCCCACGGGTCGTGCACTATGTCCTCAACCCTGACCACTATTTTGGCATAGTCATTGTTAAACACAATGTTATTATTGTAATAAAAATTACTTTTAATCATTAAATCACTTATTTCATTTAAGAATAATACAATAGTTATAATTTGCTATTTATTGGTTTGTGAACGACCAAGATAACAAAACATGTTCGTGAACGATGTTTGTGAACGATTATTCAATGGATGTTTTAAAACTATTATAAACACAACAGTTAAGGTGTCATATTATTAAACGTTTAGAGTTTAGCGATTTTGTCATGATTTTTAACAGGGCGTCATGATTTATATCAGTGACTAAGACAGAAAAAGTTAAAAAAAAACATAGAACATGACTCTTCTAGAAACACCAGATATATCTACAAGTCTTTGATTGGTTAAGTTATATATACATAGATAAATATAGTATTCAAATGTACAGTTTTGACGTCGAATACATGTGTTCACAGGAGTAAAATTACAATTTCCCTAAAACACGGAAATTGGATATTACCCTTCAAAAATCATCGCATAGACGAAAAATAGGGATCTCGACTTTATGAATCTGTCAGTCCAATCGTAGTACCTTTTTCTAATGAAAATCTTTTGAGTTTTAAGTATTAAATCTGCAAACATATTTCAGCTGTCCTGATTTATACAAGTGACGTCCTGGTTTTACCAGTTAATGGTTGTCCTTGTTGGATTCAGTGATAGTAAATGCAAAATGTCATTGCATATTGTAAATAACATTTATAAACAGCATATCAGAAATCAATACTCTAATAGCATACTTTCAAAAATGAATGGTCTAGGAATCCATGAAGTGTCTAAAATATAAAGATTGCCTAGTAGTGGTTATTTAAATGGCATGGCAACTTGAAAAATTGCCTGAAACTTGCACATCTAGGATGGATATCCTGCGAAAATGTAGGCCAAAACACTGGCGTTGGACAATCAGGTCATTGGTATTTTATATCATATTTGGCCTTCTTGTGCTGTCTATGGAGTTCAAGTGTTGAAAAGCAGGAGGCACAGAAATGTATCTTGCCATCTTCCTCTGACCTTGTCAATATGTCTACAGTGTATAAGCATAACCCTTCCCACAGTCATCGCAGATGAAACTTGTGATGATCTGCAATATTGGTTTATATATCGTTCACGATAAAAAAGATATATTAAAATGGTCGTTCATGTATCTGATTTTACAAAAAATGTATTTTTATAAATATATCTTAGAAAGAGCATCAGATTAATATAATAAGTATATGGAATATAGGCGACTGGGCACACAGAGTTTGAGTAGTTAACGTAAGGTCATTTTACTACTTAATAAACTGTCAAATGGCATTATTTCAAATTTCTTTTCGAATCATCTGATTTTTCATGACCATTTTGTGTGTGTGTTACAGGTTTCGCATTTATATAATTTTGTGCTCTGTAGTTTTTTGCATTACTTTTGATATTTCACTAATAAACTAAAACTTGAAAAGATAATTTCGTAATATATATTTAACCCTTCCATGTCAATTCAGAATTAGTTTTAATAATCCAAAAATTTACCTACAAGAGTCCAGTGTAGTGTTGTTTGAATAGAATCATTTGATTATAGTTAACAGTATATGTTTTCTTCAGAAAAAAAACGCACATGTGAAAAAAATTCATTTGACACATTATATATCTTCTTTACAGTATATATAATTTTGATTATCGCATGATTTCCTAAAGACAATATTTTGACAAGTGGGACAAAAATCGGTAGACAAAAAATATATTCCTTACATTATAGCTAAAGGAAAATTTTGTTGCTTACATACTCTCAGAAAACTGGATAAATCGTTCAGGAATTATTACCAGGATCGTTCACGGTTAAGATTTTCCGATAAACAATCGTTTATGAACCAGATTTCCCGATTAATGGGATATCCCCCTAATTAACACTTGTATGATTTGCACAATGTTGAGTACATCATTCTAAATAATAAATGAAAACTGAAAATTGTCTGGTACTTGAAATCTCCTTACCAGTCCTAAATCTTTATTCATGGCAAAGTTATTTAACAAATTCCATAATTTTTACCTTTCATAACTTTTGTAAAATTAGAATTATCTGCCACTGTATTTTGTTCTACCTTGTTAATAAGAATATTCTAAATGAGAAAAAATGACAAAACAGCTACATTGTTGTTCCCATTATGCATGAGTCACCAATAGCATTCGATTTATTAATGCCACTTTTAGAGAATGTACAAAAATGTGTACTAAATACCTACTTATATGAGCTCTTTGATGAAGCTGGAATTTGTCTTTATAGCAACTTGTATAATCACATTTATCACAATTGTATCTGTAATATCAACAAAAATATTAAATTTATTTACTATATTTTTACTTGAAAATGTATCATTACCCAAACTGGGCCAAGGAAAATTTATGTCATACTGATCACAATGACTACTAACATGTATCGATAGAGACTCAGTCATATAAACTTGTTCTGTTAATGGAAAATGTAAGTTTTTTCTCATGTATGAAACCAAACAATCTTGCCCTTTCAATGAAAATATCTAAATTTTATTTGATATTTTCTGACAAATAGTGTCTTTAATTCCAAGATATTTTGTACAAAGAACATACATGTCAAGTTATAAATATATTATCAACCTATAATACATAATGCTAAAACAATGCAGACAACACCTTTCTTGTAAATCACGTGCATTAGGCCATATAAAATAAATTCTCTGGTTTACAGGTGTTATTAGCCAATATCCAAGAAAAGATAACAGCAATAACATATTATGGGCATTATATTTCCTAATAATTCTACAGGGTTATGCCTTTGGCTGATTAATAACTTGATGTATTTAAAAAGTTATTACCCTTATAAAAATAAAACCTGTAAAACCTCCTCGGTGGTGTAATGGTTAGCATGCTCGCCTAGAGTGTTAAAGGTTGTGGTTTCGATCCCAGGCTGGGTCAAACCAAAGACATTAAAATTGATATTTGCTGCTTCTCTACTAAGCACACACAATTTAAGAGTAAGAGCAAAGACGGGTCAGCCCAGAGTCAGAATAATGTGTCTGGGTAAAGTGGCATGTCTTCCTCCCGACTGTTGCATTTGTGAGCTAGGACGTTGAAATCCAGCTCAGCGTGTTGGTCTGGTACAAGGCAGGATTTCATTTATTATCATTCATTAATATGCCCCTATCCTGAATATGCCTGGAATATTTTTTGCTGGATGTAAAGCATTCAGTCAATCAACCTCACCTGTAAAAAATCAGTATGACTGAAGCATTGTTGCATGAAGTGAACTGTGCAAAGGATAAATTTCAAATCACACATACATGTACGTTATGATTATTGGAACCAATCGAAAGATTGAATTGATATATGTCACAAAATTGACCAATCAATGAACCAAATCAAATGCTGGGAAATGTACTACATCAGTCTGACTACTGAATAACATCTAATCAGATAACTTGGTTGAAGCTCACCCTCTAGTCAATGAATGCATGAGCTAATTATAGACAACAATTACCACTTAATAAATTTTATTTCAATATCAATATTTATTAGAAACAGCACAAAATAAAAATAAAAATAGGAGATGTGGCATAACTGTCCATGAGACAGCCACCCACCAAGTGACAGTAGAATTTTAACTTCTACAGGTCCCATTATGGCCTTCAACAATGAACCCGAGTCCATACCATAACGGAAGCTGTAAAAGGCCGCGAAATACAAATTGTGAAACTATACATAAAACATGACTTGATCCAAAAAATATCAAAACATATAATATGTATACCATGATTTAATTGTAACAGTGTATCAGAGCTTGTTTTTAATATTTGAAATGAATGATTTTGATATTTAACTATTATTTTTTATAATGGTTTGCTGACTTGATATGTTCCCTTGACTATGTCAACCTACAGTACACAGTTTCCCTTGACTATGTCAACCTACAGTACTAGTTTCCCTTGACTATGTCAACCTACAGTACTACAGTTTCCCTTGACTATGTCAACCTACAGTACTACAGTTTCCCTTGACTATGTCAACCTACAGTACTACAGTTTCCATTGACTATGTCAACCTACAGTACTACAGTTTCCCTTGACTATGTGAACCTACAGTACTACAGTTTCCCTTGACTATGTAAACCTACAGTACTACAGTTACCCTTGACTATGTCATCCTACAGTACTACAGTTTCCCTTGACTATGTCAACCTACAGTACTACAGTTTATTTCTGCTTGTTTTGGTCTGTGTCTTTATTTTCTACATTTTCTTCTTGCCTTCTAGTTTTATCCAGAATGAATGGAATGAGTGTTTGAAAGAATGAATGAATGAACGAATGGATTATTGTACATAAACAACAAGAGTTGGTATAACTTTTGACCAATCCCGTTGTTTATGTACAATAAAAATGAATGAATGGAGTTTTTCATGGACAAAGAGAAGTAATTGTGGGTTCTTCTTATTTTAAAATAAATTGAGTCAGCTACTTTTCTTTATAAAGAGATATTAGAACAATGGAACAATACATGTATTTAATTATTGAGATTGTATTTTCCCAATTTTTACTGTTTTGATGAAATATTCAGACTATTAAATACCCATGTTTTTAAAAGTTAATCTTTGTATTTATTCAGGTCCAAATATGAATCCTTAGATTTGAAGTAGTTAAGGTGAAGAGTAAAGCACTGCTTCGATCTATATATTATATATACGGTAAGCTGTGTTCAATGTCTTCATGTGGTTTTGTTGTTTGTTTATTTATTTGTCTACTGTTTTGTATTATCTAGTTTATTAAAGTATTGTCATTTTTTTACAACTCAAGATAATGAGTACTATTCTGATTACTTACTGTACTTGTGCATTTCATACAAAAAGATGTGTTTAATATTTTTAATGGATTTATTGGATCAAATTGATGAAAGTGTCTGTTTTTGATACACCATCTACAAAGCTGAAACTTCTGAAATAGTTAATACCATTTATCGATACCATCTAAGTCAGCATAGTGTTTGGGTTTTCAATTAATCTTTGTAATTACACACATCTTTCTCCAGTCTGGTTGTGTCCATAGTTTATGTGTGCATTCATAAGTTTAAACCCACTTCATCAAAATATTGACATTAATTGGGACCCATCTGGCTAATAAAGTTTTTCTCCCATTTGTCAAGTTATTCTTTTAAAGTAAATTTGGCAGATGGAAGGTAATTACGGATAGAGTACGAAAGACACTGTTTTGAGACGCGTTCTGTTGCTGAAAACTGTTCAAGTTTGTCTGCTATTTCACTATATGAAGTTGATGGGTTTTCTTTTAAGAAGGATTCTATAGAAAATAAGATGGTGATCATTGAATTTTCTCTGTCTACCTGCACCGACACCCTTTTTTGGTCGTGGTTCCAATTTTCCATCCGCACAAAATTTTGTCCAAACAGCTCTAATGCAATTTTTTGACACTTTGTATTTTCTGCTTAATTCAGGACATATGCCACGTGGAATTTCCCCAGTAACTGCATTTTCTTCATTTTTAATCAAATCATCTATCACCAATTGCCTACAATCAGAAGACAGAGCTGTTCCTTTCCGATATATTCTTCCAAACTGGTTTGTTCGATCGGAAGACAGGTCACTTCTACTGTAAGTAAAATAAGATTCAAATTAAAAAAAATAATAATAAAATCTATGCAGTATTTATTGAATTTACCAGCTTCAGATAATAGGGTTTTCAACTTGAAATGACACAGTAACATGCAAGTAATCTACAAATAAATTAAATTTTTAATCCTGACATCACTTGATTTGATGAATTAAAGAAAAAGATAAAATATTGCAGATTATTTGTCTTTATCTTTGCAAAAAAGCAAACTCATGCAGCTAATACAACCGCAGAAAGTTGAAATGTGAAAGATGAACAAGTGAACCTTTGAGTAGGTGTGGACACAGTGTTTTGCTGGACACAATAATGTGCTGAATTCCTGGGAACAGTAAGAGATGGAGAAAAGTCTGTTGACATACTAATGAAAGCTCTTAATAAGACAATTCAAATGAAGAAAAAAATCCCATCAAAATCAGACCAAAATTAAATTTTCCCATTCCGACAAAATGACACAATATTACACTTTTTGGCCAGTTTGACACACTGTTATCTTGATAAGAGTAAGGGATAGAGAAAATCTGGAAGCTCTCAATGAGACTTATTAAATGAAAAAAATCCAATCCGAATTGATGAAAAATAAAAAATCTCATCACTTGCAAAATCACATTTTTAGCCCCTTTCACCCCTTTTTTATAAAAAAAATTGTTGATGCTACAAAAAAATTGCTTTCAGCAACATTTGTTCTCCTTCCAACAAGGAATCATTTAAATCAAACCATTCAAATCAAAAGGATAATAAAGTATAAAATTTGAAAATTTGTCAAAATGCATCTTTTTGCAACTCGACCTTAATTATCACCAAAACAGTAAGAGATAGCAACATCTGTTGACATATTACTGACAGCACTCACTGAGAGGATTCCAATGAAAAACAAGATATACTGTGAGCAAAACTCACAAAGGATACCCCCCGCTCCCCTATTACTTAAGTTGAATTATCTGCCCTTGGAATAAAGCACGATGAAT
>JAULBM010008650.1:0-11756 GCA_032357055.1 Geukensia granosissima
TCCATAATTCCAAAGATCTGTTATTGTATACTACATGTATCATCATTCCAAACATGCCAAAATGAACTAACTAAAAAACCCTCTGCATATAGAAGAAATAAATTTGGCTAAAACAATGGCAAATTACAGATACAAGATTAGTTTTAGAAGGGACAAGCCTTTCTTGGTATTTACCACTCTGATTCCACAAATAGTACTTTGAAAATGCTTGATTTTTGTTTGACAACATATTTGATATATTTAGTGGACCTGTTCTCAACAGACTATCAGCATTCTAATTGGAACCAACTGTGCACCCCTTTTCGTTGATCATTGCCTTAATTGAATGAAGCAGAAGAGAGAAATTTGGCTTGATCTTTTTGTTTTATGTTTTGCTTAATAGATGATGCCCTATCACTTAATATTTCAAACTTTCCATAAATGTGTTTGAACATTCAAGCACCTGCATACAGAGTATCATATCTCATTTGATAGGGTACAACAGGGCTTGTGCTTTCTATACGTTTTTATTGATGGAGGGTTGCTGCTAACAGGAAAGCTACACACACAAGGCTTTCTTGTGGAAATATTAAGGTCATCACTTCAGAAATATTCACTCCATCATGACTTAATTGTTTCAAATATTACTTTAAAAAATGACTACTAAATAATTCTGACTGCCTCATTGGTGTAATGGTTAGCATGCATGCCTCAAGGGCCCAAGGTCGTGGGTTCGATCCCCGGCCGCAGCATTAAGGAGTAAGAACAAAGACTGGTTGGCCCAGAGTCAGAATCATGTGTCTGGATAAAGTGGCATGTCTTCCTGCAGAGTGTTGCATTCGTGAGCTAGAATGTTAAAAATCCGGCTCAGTGTGTCGGTCTAGTACAAAGCAGGGTTCATCATTCATTAATATGCTCTCGTCCTGAATATGCATGAAATACTTGCCACTGGACATTAAGCAAGATTCAATCAATCAATCAACCAAATAATTCTGAATTTTCCATTAGAGTGTGGCAGCAATCAAGGGCAATTGCATATAGAGTATATATCTCTAAGTCGATACTCTACTCCAGGGTTTTCTATCAGGATTTTGTAAATAAAGGGTTGCTGCTGACAGGAAAGCTAATCACCCAAAGATTTCTGGTAAAACTTTGGAAAATTTTCATGCCACATGATGATTGACTGTCACAAAATATACATTTCAAATATGGCCCCCATTGTGACTGATAAAAGCAAGTCCAGAAAAGCGCTTTACATGCAGCTATCTTTGGTCTTTAAATATTTGATATAAACTTTTTTAACATGTGGATTGTGTCTTTCGGGCATATATTCCATATTTTTTTCTATTTAAACAGATATCTTTGATTTCTGTAAGATGTGGGTCATGTCTTTCCTGCATATATTCAAATTTTTTTCTTCTAAATAGATATTTTTCGCTTTCATAACTTTAATTCCATTCTTTGCTAGTTGGGACTGCCACCAGTTGTGACTAACCACCAAAAAATCCATGCTGTCTAATAATGTACAATGTACACAACTTTGTTCTTTTAGGTTTCCAAGACTTAGAAATTATGATATAGAACGTAACAAAGAAAGCCTTCATGGTGAAGAGCCTCCTTCTCATCCATTGAAAACCATAACAGTAAGTAAGAGTTTTGTTGTTTATACTGTACAGTGCTTTTAAAAGTAATGGTTTTGTTGGTTTCAGTTGAACAATGCATGTATTACTTCTTTACAATGTAATTGCACTGATGAGAGTGGCATGGTAGCTGAAGCTAATTTCTTGATGTTTACTCATTATACCACCATTACTGCACCGATATTTTGCAAACATATATCACCATGATTAAGGTGGAAGTGTATTATCATGACTCCACAACTACATGTGTAGCATGACTACAAAATGTAATCTAAAGAAAATATACATGTACTTTCTTAAATTTTCATACAACTAATTTAATTTATTTTTATAGTATATATTTTAACTATCAGTTCATAAATATACATTATACATAAATCATTTATGTTATTCAAGGTTGTAGATGTGAAGAAAACAGAGAAAAGGGGAACAACTAAGACAGAAACAAAATCCTCCAGTCTGATGAATGACCCTTTGAGTGCTGTTTTAGATCCACTTAGTGCCTCAATGGAGGGATTAGATCCCTTGTCACAGATGTCAATATCAGCTGTGCCAACAACTGGCAGGAAGTCAAGTTTTAAGGTAGATATCACCTCAAGCCTTTATATATGTTCATGCGATATGTAGTGTATTTTTAATGCTTCGCTTCTAATGAGGACAGGTTTTTGCTCTTCCATCAGTTGAGTTTTGTAAGTGTTTATTTTACATACATGAGGCAAAATTTCATGTTTTTAAAAGTTTCCTTCTTTTGCCTCATTCACTCAGACATATAACAAGTATAATGTGCATTGGTTGCTAGTTTACAGGGTCAATCAAGTTCACACATAGATAAACATGAATTAAATGCTCATTAAAACATTGAAATGTTAAATATTGGCTCAATGCACATTTAATAATGCAGATTAAATGTGAATGGTATTAGTTTTAAAAAACATAAAATTCTTGGAAACAAATAGAAATACTGTTAGTTAGAGCAACCTGTGCCAATTCCAACAGATGCATTGTCTAGTTTAGTTTTGCATACTTCCTGTTTGGGTAAAGTCATGAAAGTAAATGTGTTATTAGTAACACAAGATAAAAAACTTGTTTACATTTTTTATGTCAACAAATAAAATTGCATTTATATTTTTACCATATAATAAAAAAAAATGTATAAAAATGTTATAATTGAACATCATTCTGTTGTTTACTTAAACAGGAGTCAGCAGAAACAGATGGCTTAGATGAAACATTTGAACCATGGAGTGTAAAAAAGTCATCAATATTGTCTAAATACTCTACATCAGAAAAACTTTCTATTACAACCAGTTTTCTATCAGCTACAGACAAAGAGAAGGGTAAATATTAAATAAATGTATTGCAAAATATCAATATCAATTTGATGCACTGTAAAGCAATTTCATTGGTTTACAACTCCTCAGCAGTGATCGAAATCAAAATATTGAAAATCCTTCTAAAAATACAATGACATTTAAAAAGCACAATCATAAGAACCAAAACAATCTAAATAAACAGGAGTCTAAACTAAACTAGGGGTTACCTGTTACCTCTAAATCAGAAGGAAGAGCCTTAGAAATTTTATGGTAATTTTTTTTTCAAATTTTGAACGGTAAAATTGAAGACATTTTTGTTATGAATCATGCCTGAATAAAAGTTCTGGCTACTGGGCTGCAATGTCCTCGGGGACTAAAATCCACCAGCAATGACTTACTTTTATAATATACAGATTTTACCTGTTTTGCGGTCTAATAGCTGATCATTGTGTCTCTCTATATGAAACACTTTGTACACTAACTCAAGACTGTTTTATCCTATTAATCTATGTGTTGATACAAGCCTGGTGTTGAAAAAGTACTAATCATTGTTTAACATCCTTAAATTAGTTGAATTTCTCTTCATACAGTATGCTTTACCATTTATTAAAATAAGTATGAGTTACATTTGCATATTTTGCTGAGTTTGACTCTTTGTGAACCAAATTAAGAAAAAAATATATCAGATTGCCTAACTCTAGGTTATTGGTAATAATACAGAAAAAGAATAACAATGTTTCCCTAAAAAAGTGCTGAAGTTGCAGTTATAACCAATTGTGATTGGATTTTAAATGATCAGATCATATTATTATACCAGAAGCTTTCTCACTGAAGTATGGAAGTAATAACTGCAGCTGGATGCCATTGTTTTTATGTTTAATTGTTACTTGATTTACATTGTTTACTTATTTGGCAGATAGTTTTTACATTTTAGTATCATCACTTTTTATTTATGTGGCCTTTGTAGCCTTTTACAGCTTGTCTTAAGGTGTTGATATGTGTCCATTTTTGATAAAACAATGTCTGATCATTTTATGTAGTTGCCATGCGACCACAGACCACCACAACAGTAACAGATAAAGTCAGGAATCGATTAGAACAACTTGATGACTTTGAAGAGGTTGGTATTTTAATTGAATTTTAAATAAAAAAGAGAAATCCATCTTGTTAAAAAACAATGCTGAAAGGAAATGTGAAGAGTCCAGAGACATTATCCCTAAGTGAACTGTTAATAAATTTTATAGTGTTTTGAAAACAATTGCAGATAATACAGTTTTGTTAAAAAAAACAAAGAAAACATTAAAGCTACTACATGTAATAAACAAAGGATACATGTATGGGTTGGATCTCAACGTCTAAGTAAGTAAAATCAGTAAAAAAAAAAGAGTAAATGTTACATGATGTTACATGATGGCTTTAAAAAAATACAAGACTAAATGATTAAGGGTAGAAGATAGTCACATTTACAAGATTTAAAAAAAAAACAAATGTAAAACATGAAAATGTACAACAAAATGAAAGTTCACATGTTTAAGATAAAGACATTATCCCTAATTGAACAGTAAATAATTGTTTATTTTTTTTACAGGGATCAGTTCAAGAAATGTTAAACTTGAGTCAGCAGGATTATGTAAAAAGAATAGAAGAACTAAATCAGGCTTTAGTTGATGCTTGGCAACATGATCAGAGAGTTAAAGCTCTAAAAATAGTTATTCAGGTCAGTGTTGTAATTAACCAAATATTGCAAACAGTACATACTACAGCACATGTAGTTAATATTTAAAATGCTGATAATTCTAAGAACACTGTAATAGTATTTATAAAGTTTGTCTTAGGATTTGTCTTAGGACTTTATATGTAAAATCTGCAATAGTGTTTATGAATGTCTCAGGACTTTTGGTATAAAATCCGCAATAGTATTTGTCAAGTTTACAATGTTTTGAGGTATAAAATTTACTTTGAGTGAACATCACTTATTGAAAATCTCCTATCTCACATTTAAGCATAACACAAAACCCTTTCTTGCCAGAGAAACCAGGAAAAAGTTAATATATCAGTATAACAAGCAGATGAAAATAATAAAAATTTGTGTTGTCTCATAGGCACAATTCCATTTTCAACTAAACTCCCTGTAAACAGATTTTACAGAAGTATACATCTGGTTGAATTTGATATTCAAGGGTTATAAACACACTGTAATATAACTTTATTGTAATATATTTATAATGTTTTGTCAGTAGGGCCTAAAGGAAATAACTTCATGTTTATTTTATCATAGAAAGGACTTATATAATTGGGAAAAAAAATTTGAATGTGGAAGCATTTGTTAATCATTTTATTAAATCTTGAATAATTTGCTAACAACCCTATTCCTATATCAATTGATTATACAGTTAATAACCTGAAAAGCTTTATTCACAACTGGAAAATGTTCATGCCAACTAGTGTTCAGACTTTAATTACCAAGGATCGTCGGAATCAAATACCAGCTTTTAGAAATTATATTTTTACCTGCAGAAATTCAACATATGTGTTGACACATGACTTGTCTTTTGGTTTGTTTGCATGGATCTGTCAATTAAACAGACACAATCTCAGGATTTTTATAATAGTAAAGTATAAAATGAATGAAAAGACAAACGAACTCACCAAATATGCCAATTATATAGATCTGGACCAGACTTAAAATTACGTCTTAGACATGCCAGGAAAAACCTGGAAAATATTTGTTCTGACACCATGTACCAGTAAATAGTGTGTGGTAAACACAGGAGAAAACTGCAGTGAATAAAAGCATTTTCTCTAATTCTTTCCCAGACTTTTCAACCAAATGATAAAAATTACTTTTGATGCAACAAGCAGTTAACAAACTTTTATTGATAGCAGCACGATTCAACAGTTGTATTCAGACATAACTTTAACCATTAAAGAAATTTAAAGGTTTGAATACCATTATATCAGTTGTAAAATATATGATTATCAGTGGCTTATAATGTTAGATTCTCGATGAAATATGCAAGAAATACTGTGTGTAGTTGACATTTTGTTGTATTTGCATTTCCTTATGAGTGAATTTTCTGTGTTTCAGTGCTCCAAACTGTTGGCAGATACATCAGTTTTACCCTTCTATCCCAGCAAGTTTGTACTTATCACAGACATATTGGATACTTTTGGTATGTAATCTTTATATGGTGTTAATATTATATTGCAACTGCGTATTTGTTCGGAATTCTGATACTTTCTGGTTTCTGGATTTCCGTTGCTGCATTAAATAAAAACATTGATATAAATCACAGAAAACAGTTTTGCACTGGTAATATTCTATGTGAATCCTGTTATAGAAAACTGTAGTTGTAAATTTCTTCTTGTGATCTTGATTTCATTATTTTAGTCTAATTGTAAGGTACATCATTTCATGTTATTTTTAAAAGTATAGATATAACTTTGTATTTATTTGTATTGTGTGTATTTATTTTCTTAGATCTCTTACCATAAAAAATGAGTACACCACAAGAAAAAGTGCAAAAGATGTCAATACCATATCTTTTTATGTTACAGGAAGACTTGTGTATGACAGAATAAAAGAAAAATCAGTGTATATACCAGCTGGTAGTGGCGTACCTCTCAAACTTCCAGGTATATCCTAGGTTTAAGGGTCATCCCATTATATGGAGGGACACTGTTGTTAGATTTTTTATTGATGTTCGGTTGATTTGTTTCTTACCTGTATAACATAAAGGTTTTACTTTTCTGGTGGCATTGCATCTCTAATAAAACCAGATTCCATGTCCTCATTTAATTTACTATATGGACTTGTAAGCCAACCACACATCATTTCTACATTTAATCATTTTTGTCTGTCGCAAATGTGAGACATAGCTATTACTTTTTGGCAGTTGTGATGGCGTCATTGTTTCAAAGCTCTGTATCACTGTAACTATTAAATCAAGGTGGACTTTTGGTGTGCATATTGTTCATGTTACAAAACTGAGGACTAACCTGATGACATTTGTCCTTGAACTAATTTGCAAATTTCAGTGACTTTAACCCACTGAGCATCAAGTTTTCGCACTAAGATCTGTTTCTCAGTATCTATATACTGTTGGTCAACAGTATCTGGTATGCTTATACATAATTAGGTGAACATGTCAGTCTGGCACATGTCTTATGTCATTTAACCTATTTTTCAAGGATGGTTGATTTTGCCGATTTCTCTTATTCAAGTCCAATCTCAACAGCTGTAATACCTAAATCCACCATTTATGTCTTTAGTTAGTACTTAGTGTGTACTTGCTGGTCTGCTGAAAGCCATTATGCCATTATACCATAACATCTTATTCACGGTCCATCAGAATAATTAGGTAGAGTATCTGCTAGTATAGTTTATCAACACCAAAGAATAATCAATTAAAATCCCATTTATCCCACAATCCTCTGTTATTTTAACATGAAAAAAGGTTATATTACATATAGAAAAGTGAAGCTTTGGTGACATTTCTTTCAGACAATTTTACTCCTGACCAAGTACCAGAGTCAGCCAAAGAGACTTGTAGGAATTGGTTTTTTAAGATAGCTTCCATCAGAGAATTAATTCCAAGATTTTATGTGGAAACTGCCATCCTCAAATGTTACAGTTACCTTGATAATCAGTAAGTGGATCTCTGTATGGTTTGATTTTATAAGATAGTTTGATACTTATTTCAGTGGTTTGTTGATTGTTACAATATCACATGTTCTTCCCATATTTAATCAGATTCGGATAGTGGTTATCAATAATTGTCATATTGTAACTTTTGTCAATGCTCTGGGCCATCTTGATTCATGCTGATAGGGCATTTCCTGATCGTTTAATTTCAAGATGATGTAAGGTAGTAAATGCTTTGTTAATATGCATTATTCTTGTATTATATGACATACCTGTTTTTATCACAGTTTTTTCCCAAGTTTATAAAAGAAGAAATTCTGTATGTTCTTTTCATTATGTGGTAATAATCCAATTTTTGTTGCAGAGAATATACAGATGCATTAAAGAGATTATCTGTAATGACAAGAGGTATTGGAGAACCACTGGTGGCCATTTATTCAAGATGTTACCTTTGTCGAGTATGTAACTCATTTTAGAAGTGAATTTTAACAATAAGCAATATTAGAGTTTTTCTGTCAGCAATGTTTTGTTTAGAAGTCAAATTTACATATGTTTATAGGTTATTCATCTTCATAATCCCATTTTTTAACTAACATTCCTTAATGATGTCTTTCTAACAGTTAATAAAATATTGTTTATATAGCTGCAGACAGTTTCACAAAATGTCATTAGTGTAATCTCTATTGTAATTTATGACGTCACAAGGTGTTTTCCTTTGAAGTTTCTACACTTACGATCAATCTTAGAATTAAGAATTTTTGTGAAGACCATTGCTAAATGTTCAGGTGTTTAATTGCCACTTTATATTTATGTCATGAGTAAAACCCATTTAAAATTGTAAAATGACATTTTAGTATGTACTTCAAATTTCTCTTATTTGCAGGTCGGAATTTTGATAGCACCAAAAACAAGGGACCATCTCATTCCATGTTTTGATGATTTTCTGTCTACATATTCACAGGTAAGTTCTCTTACTTGGTATTTTATTATTCTCCCCTCAGAGAGAAATTTTTTCCAACGAATATTTTAATTGCAGATTTGAAATAGCACACTGTAAACACAACATATTTGCAAACATATGATTTTCAAAGTAACAATCTCCTACAGAATATATGTAAGTCTACTGTAGCTCTCAAAAGATTTATTCTTACAGGAAAACATCAGAAAATATGCAACTTCTTAAAGGTAAAACCCAATATTTTTATGGTAAGTTTGATAACCTTAATCAAATAATTTGACTTGATAACCCTTATAACAATGTTTTGATAAATATTTTGTATTCTAAACAATGTTTACTGTATTGATATAACAAAATTTAGATGATAGATTACAACTGTCTTAACATAATATGACAGGGTCTGCTGTTTTATAATCATATTATTCAGTTTATACAGACAAATTTATGTGAAGTAAAAAGCATTTGTCTGACAGTGGTGTTTGATTTACACAATTTTTATATTACAACAAACATTATTTAACAATGTTTGGGGGTATGTATGAATCACACTGTCACTCAGTCTGACCACATACCTTATAGGCGCACCTCCTTCTAAACTGTTCAATTGATTTCAGTGAAACTTTACATGAACAAAAGACAGTGTGAATAGTTGCACATAGGAAGGAAATTCATCTCAGCTCATTTCAAGTGCAAATAATACATTGGGGAGAGTGGGTATCTGTTGTGAGTTTTGAATGCTCACAGGATGTCTTGTTTCACTGGATTGTGTTTGAATTTCAGGTACAAAATGATGTAGTTCAGAACACTTTAGCCATGCAGAAAATTGAAATGCCTAAGTACCTGACATTGTTTTCTCCTGCCTTGGACTGGCTGTTACAGTGTATAGCTAACAAATCTACTGAAAAAACTCTCACGGATATCTTAGACAAGTCCAGGAAACATTGTAATAAGTAAGTTCACAGCATTGTGTCATAGAAAACCTTAGGTTAAAGTTAGCTACTCTATGTTCAATTCTCTGATATAAGACTAGTTACTCTATGTTAAATTCTCTGATATAAGACTTCCTACTCTATGTTAAATTCTGTGATATAAGACTACCTACGCTATGTTAAATTCTCTGATATAAGACTAGTTACTCTATGTTAAATTCTCTGATATAAGACTAGCTACTCTATGTTAAATTCTCTGATATAAGACTACCTACTCTATTTTAAATCTCTGATATAAGACTAGTTACTCTATGTTAAATTCTCTGATATAAGACTACCTACTCTATGTTAAATTCTCTGATATAAGACTAGTTACTGTATGTTAAATTCTCTGATATAAGACTAGCTACACTATGTTAATTTCTCTGATATAAGACTAGTTACTCTATGTTAAATTCTATGATTTAAGCAAGTTGTTATAAAGGGTCAGAAACTTTGTCAAGCCATCAAATGTGTTAGAATGGGAAATTATGAAAATTGTGAAAAAATTGAGAATTTTGGAATGTAGTATTGTCATGCAGGGAATTTATTCACGTTTTTAGGCTGAATACTACATTATAAATTATACATTGAAATTAACTGATTAACCAGTGAATGGATTTTGACCAATTAAAAAACACTGCAAATAAGACATTAATTATATATGTGAAGGTCACTTAAAGATAGTCACTGTTATTTACTCATTGGAAGATATGTACAATTATGTTTGTACAAATAATCAAACTAATAATTAATGCTGTTAAGATATTGTTCTTTATTGGAAGCTAAATAAATATAATGTTTTGTTTTAATTTTTGTGTTCACATATCTTCACTCATTTAATAATACATCTGTGGGAAATTCAAAGATTACCTGTAAACTTTTCCTGTAAATCCTACATCCGTGATATACATAGTTAAATGTTTCTCAGTCTTTACAAATATACCATATATAAAAACAATGCTCCCTCACATTAAAATGACTGAAAATTCATTAACCTAAGTTACTTCACATTGTCTGACTATTTGTTATTATAATTGTAGTGCTTTACTGTTGAACTCGATCATATCTGCATTTAAACCAGAATACATTGCCTTCAGGGCCACACAGTTTTTAGAACTAATCAAAGAGTCTGAGGAAGCTGGATTTCCCAAAGTTAGTATCTTTGTTTAATTGAAATATTATTTTGTTATTACATATTAATAAGAAGAGTTTCTATCTACACATCTAGTAAAACAAGCATGCAAAAAGTTTAGTTTATTGCTTATAACAATGCTTTATATTTAATTTAGTTAAATCACAGATTCTTTTAAACAAGATATACAAGGAAGATTTTTTTACAGATTCTATTTGAAATAATTCTAGAAAAAGAAACTTTGTATTCCTACATTTTCAACAACATACATGTATCTTGTAATTAACTTAATCTTGTTTACCTAAAATGTGATTTTTTTCTGATTTACTTAAATATCATATTCAAAGAAAGACTATAAATATCTAGAATATTTAACTGAAATCATATTCAGGGATGATTTTATCTGTTTTAAAACAGAATTCCACTTTTTTGAAATGGGATTTTCTCTATTGTTTCTTTTATATAAAAATTTTGCTTCCAGTTACCTGTTTACACTTTTTTCTGCACTGGCAAAATCATGTCTGCATATTACTCTCTTGAAATAGGTCAGGTATGAAGAATGTTGATATATTTGTTCATTATCAATTTGTTTTACACAGCACTTGCTGGACAGAACACTTGGTTTATGTCTAGTTATGGCCTCTCCACCTG
This sequence comes from Geukensia granosissima, assembly GCA_032357055.1. NCBI lineage: Eukaryota > Metazoa > Mollusca > Bivalvia > Mytilida > Mytilidae > Geukensia > Geukensia granosissima. The sequence goes on from JAULBM010008650.1 coordinate 11,290, forward strand.
AAGACCAAAGATTAACCGTTCTTAATGAAGTCTGGAAAAATATTATGAAGCTTAAAAATCCTAGTGTAAGTTATAGAGTATTTCTCTTTACAAAAATTAGTACTTGGGTGTGTGTATGAGGTTGTTTTATAGTAGCAAATGTCTCCTAATATAAAAACAAGATTTTGGTTATGATGAAAATGCTTCTGGAAAAAAAAGTCTTAGATTTTTGTTGTCTAAAGGTACATATAAATATAGTTTATTTTCCCTTCTTGGTTAAATGTGATTTATTCATCGTACATCAAAGTAACTAATTGTTTAACAGATTCTTCAAATATTTATTGTTATTAGGTATATGTCTAGATAGGAGATTGAAAATAATGCTATTGACTCTTATGTTATCAAGGAAAGTGAAATAATTTAATATTGGATGTAACGCGTCTTCTGATTGGTTGAAAGTATTTTGGTTATAAGCCCATAACCTAAAT
>JAULBM010008661.1:0-11755 GCA_032357055.1 Geukensia granosissima
AGGTAGTGCGGGGGGTATACATAGTGAGCTTTGCTCACAGTATTAATGTCAGTTTTACGGGGGTATGCATCTGTTCTTTTGGGGCTCCTCTGACAACAGAGCTCTAGTTCCAATAACTTTGTTAAAAAATTTGAAAACTGCAACAAGTTTCTACATTCAAGTTAATTTCTCAACAAATGTTTTACATTGACCCACCATATTTGGTCTGTAGTACAACTCATACCTAGCCTCATTATTTTTAGTCTAGTTAGACATTGTTGGGTATTTGTCAGTCTTTTATATGCCATTTGACCATGACCTCATTTCATGGATGAGTAAGTTTGTAAATTTTTTCAACAACTTTATACATTCAAGTCTGTTTCTCAACAACAGTTGTACCTAGACCCACCATATTTTGAATGTAGTTAGATCTTGGCGAGTACTTGCCAGTCTGCTATATGTCATTTCACCTGTCCTCATTTTCATGGTTGAGGGACTGCAATTATTTTGACACTCAATTCCATTGCTTAACAACTGCCACATGGATGAATGTCTGTAATTGTGCCACAAGTTTTCACATTCAAATCTACTAGCTAGGTCCACCATATATGGTTCTTAGTTACCGTTAGATCTTGGGAGTACTTGCCACTCTTGTATATGTAATCTGACATTGACCTCATTTTTTTCATGGTTGAGTGACATTGTAATTTTTTCACTCCCAAGTCCATTTCTCAACAGTTATACCTAGACACATCATATTTGGTCTTCAGTTATATCTTGATGGTTACCTGCCAGTCTGCTATATGTGAAAATGAAAAGATAATGGGGTAAATACCAGAGAGACTGCACTTTGAACACTAGAAAAAAATAGGAAATTTACAAATCTTCAGGTCTTCCCAAAGCCTTCAACAAAGGTGGAATACCATTCCTTGTGAAAAGCTCTAAATCATAAAATAATACTGCTCTAACCAAAATATTATCAAAAATGTACATATAACAAACTATTAAACACAAAGACAAACCTATGACCATAATTCCTGACTTGGAACAAGCATAAGAGATATGTGATGGGGATAAACTAGTGAAGTGGGTACCCAACCCACATCCAACTAGTTGTCAAAGAAAAAATCAAAAACAAAAGCAGTAACTGATAACTATAAAAATCAAACCGAAAGTCAACCAATCAGACTAGAGAATACCTTATTTACAATTATAATACTAAACAAAAACAGATGCAAAAAGAAAATACATCTACAATGAATGCTCACAGTTTCTGAAAGCAAGCTCAGGGTGAGATTCCTGATGATAAAACATCAAGCTTCTCTACACGAGATGTCAATGGGCAAAGTATGTCTAACGATTTATTACTGTGTTGTCAATAAATGTGACAAAAGACGAGATGAATGCAAGGCCAAATTTTTAAATATTACTGTAAGGATGTGTGTAGTTGAATAATATTTTTACCAACAAAAACTAGTTTTAATGTCTTGACTACAACGACGAACTTGTACCCCTTGTGGTTAAGTTTGTGAGATTCAAGGCAACATTTTTAAATTTGTAAGCTCTACATGTAATGTTTCCATAGAACATAGGATGTGATATCCCTTGTATCAATATTCTATATTTCCAGCATTGTTTGTAATAAATCTATGCATCTTATAAAATTTTGTAAAAGTCTTGATAAGCTTGTGATATCTGTGTACCTGCAGTGAGATTTAGGTTGCAATTATTTAAGTCAGAATTTTGGTGCAAACAAGGACAAACCCAAATAGTTGTGAAATGTATAACCCATACGAAGGAGCTAAAATGTCTTTTGATTTTAGTGACTTTAAATTTTTTGATTTAGTCTTCTTTACAGTCACCAAACATGACAGTATATCAAGAGGAAGTGAAAAAAATGAAGGGTCAGACAAAAGTGTAAAGTTGACAGCAATTTCATGTTCAAGATGGAACATAGCATATATACATATAAAGGTAAAAACTCAAAACCAAGAACAATGTGAACCCCACCAAAAAACCATGGGTGGATAGGTGGTCCAGAAGGGTAAGCAGTTCCTCTCCAAATGCACTCATCACAATGTTTATTTTCCAAAATGTTACAAGTCATTTCACGGTAAAGGGGACTGTTTTATGGGATCACAACATCAAGGAGAAAAAACTGAACAGTCTGTTTTCTGTTTACTCCCCACATTCAATAGTAATATACACTAAGAATGTTCACTTCTTTTTTTTTTTTTGGTTGCATTTTATGATCCATTGATTTGATATTAACAATATTTGGTTTGGTCCATCATTTATAGTTTTACACATCTGAAAATCTTATGTCATGTGTCATTGACCTCATTTTAATGATCAAGCAACTCAAGTCATCAGAAGTTGCCCACATGATAATTATCATACTATTTGTTATGAGAAATATTGTTTAGGAGTGACCTGATTGATGGACCAACATTTTGTTTTATCTAAGTCCATATTCAGTCAGCTATTCCAATTTGCAGGCAACATATCTGTGTCCACACTTGTGTTAACTTTAGTGGAATAATTTAATCGGGACCAATGTAACAAATTTGGGGAGATATATAGGTTTTAGTCCCCACAGAAGGGTACTCATTTTATGTAACCAAGAGATCGGAATCTTTGTTGTTTACATATACATTGGAGATGTGCAATTCCTATTTTTGGTTGCATTTTATGATCCTTTGAAAATTTTCATAAATTGCTTGATTGATTGAATGGTGCTTAATGTCCAGTGGCAAATATTTCATGCATATTCAGACGAGAGCATTTTAATGATTGAGTGATGATTAATGAACCCTGCTTTCTACTAGACCAACATGCAGAGCCGGATTTTTAACGTGCTAGCTCACGAAAGCAAGAGTCTGCTGGGCCAACCAGTCTATGCTCTTACTCCTAAATGCTGTGTGCTTAGCGGAGAAGCAGCATATACAACTTTAATGTCTTCGGTTTGAGCTGGCCGAGGATCTTTTGCACTCAAGGCGAGCACGTTAACCATTACACCACCAAGGCAGTCTAATTTTTATAAATAAACCAATGCCTAAAGGTTAGATGTGACATTTTTTTTAACTAACAACTTGCAATTTTTTATATCAATATGTTTGTACTTCCATGACTATGTTACACAAATACATAATTTGTATTATACGATCTTTACAATTTTGGACAATACAGATGTGTTGTGCTTGAATACTTTGGGTATTAAGAAACTTGCTGATTTTGTTTTATTGAAAAGCATTCTAAATTTTGCATGCTTTCAGTAATCAGAGCATTTACCGAGGAATTACCTCCCTTGAATGTGTATTTTACTTTACCGGTAATGTTAAATGGTTATAGAATGGTTTTATGTATCTTTAGCTGTACTCTTTTTTTACTCCATGAGATGGTTTTGTGTATCTTAAGCTGTACTCTTTTCTTACTCCATTCGAGGGGGGACAGGTTTTTAACAAAACTAGTTCAACTCCTCCAAAGGTTGTGTGCACTTGTCTGAAATTGAGACTGATGACTATTGGATAGTTCTTATGCTGTTTTTATCAATTTGTTTTGTTTGAACTTTACAGCTTGTCATAAGAAGAGCCCCTGTTGAAAGCACATAAGAAGAGCCCCTGTTGAAAGCATATAAGAAGAACCCCTTTTAAAAGCATTCTTCATTTTGAACTACAACAGGTTTTAATGAGATGGGATGCAGTATCCATATAATTTTTGTTCATCTACCATTCTTGTTCTGCTACTGACCCATTGGCTTCAACAGTTTATCATCATACCTTTAGGCTGTGCTAGATATCTGTTCACAAGTCTATAATTATGATGGCATAGCCTTTATTTTTTAAACTGTATCTAAAAAATTGATAGTTTATACAATGAAAGAGGTAAAATTCTATACATCAAATTTGTTCTACCTTTAATAACATCTTAGTAAAATTGAATTGTGGGCATGAGACTTCAAACATTGCTCTTCACTGTAAATAAAATTTTCTAGCAAAATGATATTATGATTAATTGATAATTAATTTTCAACTGATTTTTTACAAAAATGAATTGTTTAGAAATAAATGATTTGAAAGTTGTAAAGGGATGAGATTGGTTTAGGTTTTTATATTAGTAAACATAACTGAATCTTTATATGAAAGTTCTATATCAAAAATATTGAGATTAGCAAAATGTTGGCATATAAAACTGAGTTATAAAACTGGCTATAAATCAGAGATTTTGGGTTTTGCCAGACATAAATAAGAGAACTCTGAAAATGTCAGATATTAACATTTACTTCAATCTACACTTGAACCAGAAAATACACCAAATGAGCCATAGTGGTATGAGTTATTTTGTTAAACTCTGCAGAAATGTATCAATTTTGTCAGATAACAGTTTATCCTGAGGTTGTTTGCAGCACTTAAAAATCTCCTAGCACTATCAACTTCAAAATGTTAAAAAAAAATATGACTTATTAATTTGTACATTATTAACAAAATGATCTTTAACAGAAAAACCAAACAAAACAGACTTGTTTCTCAAACACCTAGTGATTCTATTTTAATAGGAAAATAAGTTCCCATTCCTCTATAAGTTTTCTATTTTAATTAACTTCCCATTGTTTAAGGTTTTATTATCAGTACTTTTCATTGTTGAGAGGTCTTAATAAAACATCAAAAATTTAAACATCCTCCTATAAAATAATACCTATCAGTACACTGGCCAACACCAGTTTCGTTTCTCAATATAGAAAACTTGTAGAGGGTTAGGACTAGGTTTCTGCAACAAGTTAGCTATAAATATGATACAGCTATAAATATGCTACAGACTAAATTTAGAAATTAATTTAACAGCAAAAATTTACCAGTAAAATTTTTTACCAAAAAAATGAACCAAAATAAGAAAACTTATTTCAAAAACAATAAGGTCTATGTAAATTCTTTAAATGGAGGAGTATATTCATTTTTCTGCCAATTGTTTAATGTTTCAACACAAAATTGAAATGGATAGGAACTTTTCATCACAAAAAATCACTAATTCATTGTTATAATTAATTAATGATTTCTGTTTAGTAAAATTTCCAAATGATATGTTTTAAAAGTTTTTTAGCCTTGACCATGCTGGTATTTGATTGATCATTTCATGATGGCTAACCTGTGATTTATTGAATCAAAATGCACTGGTGATTTAATTAACTGGAATAAAATTGTTGGCAAGTACCTGCCAGAATTCATAATTGTTTGTATGAATGAGAATACTATGACAACCTAGCTTTCCAAAAATATACAATAATAAACAATACTAAACCTTCATATTACTATAGTAACAATAAATACAATAAAATAAAAATTGAAACAAGTACAAAAAATTAACAAATTATACAGCAGTCTTATAACAAGATTAATATAAATACTGATCATATTTCACAATTGTACAAATTGTCACCACATAAAATATAAGAACTGTTTTCATTGACGTCTGACAGAATCCCAAACTGAAGTTGTTCTATCAGAATTTTCATAACAAAAATTTTGAATTCAAAGATGCCATATGTACTAAAATGTACAGGGAAAACAAATTAAAACATGTCTAAAATATATGCAACTCCTCACAACTGTATGAAGTGATATGGATAGGAAAAGACAGTAATTGACATATGTGACTTGCACATCAGGGGAAACCATGAAATTATGGACAGTACAAATAGATCGTACACAATTAATTTTAACTTGTGAATGACATGATCACAAAATTCAGTTTGAACAATCTACTGTATTTATATTAAAAATGACTTCATATCTGCAGATCAACTTCAAGTGCCATATCATCGGACACTTTGGCTCATGTCAAGTTCATGTGAATTATAATGACATGATGCTTGTACATACATAATCATGTAAATATATGTGAAAATTTCTTTTTCATAATTTTCCATCAATTCACCAAAATTTTTCTTTTTTCTTTTTGTCTGGCTCCCATTATTCAGAAGAAAGCTTCACTAGTCATTGCTGCATATTTCTTAAATGAAAATTAGCCAAAGAAATTTCCAAAATCTACTTGTTTGTCAAGTTGCATTTAACTATTTAACTTTTTATGGAAATTAATTAATGAAACCCAAACTAAAGCGGAAAAATGTGATTATTTTTCCAAAATGTTGACAAAGTTAAGAAAAAATAATCTTTATATCAACCTACCCACCCAAATGAAAAAATTTCTTCAGGAAATTGGACATGTTGGAGGTTAAGTGATATTATAGTCCTAGGTGAATCACAATATGGATTCTTCATGATTTTTAACACCTGAAGTCGAGCCCACCAAACAAAGTCCAATTGAACTTTATGACCTGCAAACAAAATGGGTAAATTGAGGTAGCAAATTATACACGAGGACACTTTTACACACAAAATGCATTTAAGATTGAATATGATCATTTTCTCAGACCATTCTAAATTACATGTGATTGAACAAGATTTAAATTCTCATCAGTCTTTTTCACTTAGTTTTGGATTTTTCTTAACTCTTTACCTTGGCAGCTGGTTACTTAGTTGATTGTTGTTTTTTTGTTGTTGTAAAAGTTCCTTTTAATTTTTAAAGGTTCAATTCTTGCAAATTCAAAATGAAATAGGATACAAAAACCTGTATCTCAATGTAACAAAAACATCTATAAGGTCTTCAACAATACATAAGCTCTAAACAGCCTCAACTTTATGTATCAAACATTGCCAAAAATAAACTTTTCATACCAGATTATTCCAAATTACATTACAATTATTTTAATTCTATAGATGTTCTCAAAAATACACAAGTAAGTATGTAATTTACATCTAAATAATCTGAGCAATTATACTATTTCTGATTTTTTTTAATAAAAATGAAATATTTTCAAGACAACTTAAAATGTGATTGCCTAATTGTAAAACAGTAACTTAAAATGGTCTTAACACCTACATACAAAATAACAATTTGTTGTGCATAAAACACATATAAAACATGGTTACATTTAATATACATTGTATTCAATCATCAATAAAAAGTTTCTATTGGATAAAATAACAGGACGGAAATTTTCAGTTGTAAAAAAGGACTGACAAACGATATTATGAAATTCAGTGGACGGTTTAAATACAATACTGTATATATAAACAATAAATGCACAGTTTGGTTCAACTATAGAAAGACTTTAACAGTACATCACAGTACTAGAATTGTTATTTGGTTACATATTGTACTTTGGCCAGTACAAAGACAGGTTCATTAATCCAAACTTATAATTGTTTTAATTATCTGACAATAAAATGTGTACAAATTATATAAGAAGGTGATAATAAATAAAGCACATGGTTTAGTTAGGGATCAATATTTAGCACTAAAAATACAAATATGACAACACACAAACATCAAAATAATGACTAGACTTTAATTGTTAACATTCTATACAAAATATCACAGTTTTGGTTCATGCTTTCTGTGTGGCACTATCGACTATTTTATATAAAGCTTTCACCTCCACAAATCAAAGAATAGTGTGGCAACTTCAATTAGTAGCAATCATAAAACATGTAGTAAAATTTACATCTGTTTATTTAAAATAAATGATGTATTGTCTGATGTTTTCCATACTGGTAATCTCTTTACAAAACAGAGAATCAAGTTTAAAAAAAGATGGTACTACAAAAATAGCACAAATCACTTTCTTTTCTAGTTAATTTTTCAAGAAAATTTTCTCTTAACAGAATACATAAGAAATATCAAAGCAAAATTTAACCAAAATCTGCTTAAAATTAAATATCATCAACTAAAAGTGACCTTTTTAATAAAGTAACCTATTATGGATTTAAACCATTTGATTGTATTTAACATTATAATATTAAGTCACATGACACATTTATTTGAGTAGTATACACAACCTTAACAAAATAATAACAATATTATCATCATAAGAAGTCATTTGGCACAAAAATCAATCAAACCTTGATCCTACATATTTGAAGCTTATCTCCCAGGTCATGCAGGTACAATTCAAAACCTTTTTCATTTTCTAGTCTCCTAACTTTGGATAAAATTTAACAAGTCTAAAATCTCAAAAATTTACAGCACTTCTTATTGGTAATACTATGTTTCTATACCAACAAAAAAAACAAAACAGTACAAGATGTGTTTAACAAAAACCAAAATTTCATTCTTCAGCTTATTACAAGTTCTTTTCCCCTTTTTCTTATAAAAAAAGAATAATAAGATGTAACCTTTTTCTTAATTAAGTGGTAGTCATCTTCTGAATAAGGAAAGCTATTTTGAATATCATAATCATGATAATTCCCAAAATACCAAGGAAAATTGGCATAAAATTTTCAACATGCATTGCATAAAAAAACAACACCTCTCATTCCTTAACACCAAATTTAAGTTGTTTGAATGTGATTTTCTTAATTTCCCTTTTATCAATAAAGGACAGGGTACTATAAGGCCCAAGAATTTGTCAAACTAGAGATTCGGTGGTGTGATCATGTGTTGCTCACCTGGACTCGACCAAATGAACCCCAAAATATCAAGGAACATTTTAATTTGATCATTCAGGATAGTAAATTATCAAATAGAAAAAAAGGGGAATATGGAATAAATATTCATGACACAAAAATCTCATATGTATAAGAAAATTCCGAGCAAAGGAACAGCACTTCGATTGCTGTTCTAAGCATGATAAGTGTAGATGTTTCATGCAAGAGAAATAATTTTTTTAATATCAATTATTATTTGAATTTGAAACAAGAATTATTTGTGGCTGCCATGTTTGTTTTCAAACAAATGTAAACCATTTGAACAGAGAAACTCCTCATAACATGATCAATGGTGGACGATCTCAAATGGAACACTTGGCAAGCAGAACAGTTGCCTGCATAACATACAATCTTGTTGCAGTTCCCCTCGAGTACATGCCACCACAAGCTTCACTAAGAAACCCCTGGAACCGTCACAGTCAAATATGTGTGCCCTATTTTTGCAGAATCAATACTTATAACTTAGTCTCACGGATTATTAAGTATGCTTATTTCTAAAAATTAGGTAGCACCTGTTACAACGGTTATTCATTTAATATATCTAAATTATGTTATTATCTTATTTTTACTATGATGCTGTAAAAGGGTGTTAAATTAGTTTTGACAATGGAGATATTTGAAGTTTTATGTTATTATATATCTTTACATTTTATTTTGTTATTGTAAGAATTATCTCCCTTCCATAATATACTCCATGTAATTTCTTTCTTGTTTACACAAAACAAAATTCAAAAAATAACTATGGACGTGTAATTTGTATCAAAACTTTAATCACAAACTGCAATAAAATGTTTGGGTTGTTTCTACAATGAATCAACCCCTGCCTGGTTTTTAGAAATAACCATACTAAAATATAATTGAACATTCTGCCTGATGAACATAATTGGAAGACCTTTAAACAGCTTTCCAGGGACAAATATTTTAAAACATTTAACCAGATTTTAATGAACTGTTCACTGTAAATATGAATTAAATTGTTAATCAGTGGATTTACAAATTTTTTGCCACTGTTTTACTGCTCCTATGTACAGTAACTTTGGTGATAAATCTCTAAGGATTTTGAAAAGTAACCATATTGAAGTTGAAGATAATGGCATTTATAAAATTAATTAACAATCAATGTTATGCTAACAAGAATTCCCTGTGGCAGACATTTTTAATCCAATCAGGACACAATTTGTAAAGGACCTTTAATAGATGCTTCCTGTCAAGTTTTGTTCCATTTGTGGTTTCAGAGGAAAACACAATTAGAAACACATATTGCCTGTAGCAGCTACATTTGAGTCCAATCAGGACAAAATGAGGAAACTCAAAAAGGACCTTCAAAAGATGCATCTGTTATGGTTGGTTTGATATGGCCTTGTGGTTTTAAGAAGAAGACTTTCAAAAATCATCCAATCGTTAACAAGACCTGCCTGTTTGTCCTAGAAGGAAACTTTGTAAAGGATCTTCCATTGATGCTTCCTGTGAAGTTTGGTTCCATTTGGCCTAGTGTTTTCTGAGATGAAAATGGAATTTAGGGACAGACGGTGGCAGACGCGCAATGATGACAAAATCTCACATGGTCTTTGGCCAGGCTAGCTAATTACATTTTGATAAAAACAATGAATATACTGATACATATATGTAGCATGCTGCAAAATTATCCTTATTATTTTGAAGTGCTCATATTCTTTGAAATTCTATAACAATTTAAAAATTTGAACAAAATGAATATGTATTCAATTGCATTAAAGCACATTTTTTTCATTTTGATTTTGAGATAAAAATTCAGTGGTAAGGCCTTATAATATATCCTCCTTTCTTGGAAAATATTCCTCTTTTATTCCTCTATTTTATATTCCATAAAATAAATGAATCATTGTATAATTTTAAAACTTTTGCACTGAAAAATGAACCAACAATAATTTAGAGAGAAAGACCTGTCATTCAAAGTTAAAACTTGAAGAAAATGGAGGAGATACCATGGTAATGGTAGATTCACATTTAAAGTGAGTCCTGCTAACCAATTCTTTTAAAAGGAGATAAACTAAAACAAAACAGACTTTGTCATAGCACTAAAATATGTTCAAAGTGAAACAAAAACAATGAACACTTTGCATTGTGAGTTAATTACCCAAGTGAAGCCAAATCTGCTTGAACATCAGGGTTACGATGTAATTCATCGATTTCCTCTGGCTGAACACGCCGGTGTTCGGAACGTAATGAACGACCTGATCGATTAGATTTATTACTTTTAGTAGACCTCGTTGATTTGACACTTTTGGCACTGTTGGCACGAACAGACATACGATGAATATAATTCTGTGAAATGGTGCGATGTAGATTCTTGTTACTGGCAAGGGACGTAAGCCAAGTGTGAGCCAAGGCTTGTGCTGCAGTCAGTCTTTCCGATGGATCAACAGTCAGTAATTTGTCAATAAATTCTTTGGCTATGGGAGTCACTTCTTTCCAATGCTGCAAAAAATTTAAAGATTTCAAATTATATTAATTTAAAAATATCACATTTAGCAAACAGATAGTTTTTCTTTCATTACCTTTTTAGCTGTTCCAACAAACTCTGACATAAAGTATAAATAATTTTAGCTTGAGTAAGAGCATTTGGAAGTCATATACTTATATAAATGATCAATCTTAAAATCACAAAGTCGACTAAATTGGGTACAACCCTGTCAATAAACTTTGACCTAAGGGACAGGAAAGAAGAGATTAATTCGCCAAGTGATGGAGTCTGCAGTGACACAAATTTTGTGTAAACATTCTGAAGTCCAATCCTTGTTTTAAAACAACATGTACATTAGCATTAAAGTTTGCACAAAACATTGGCACCAATGGAATACATTAGTAATTTAAAACTGTTTAGTGGAGCCCCAATTTCAGGAATATTTTGCTGACAGAACAATTATTTTTAGTTTATCTTCCAGTTTCAGGAAATTACGACAAATCTAATCTGACATGACTGGATATGGGAATTTTAATTCTACTGTTTTGGTACTTATATCATACCTCAACAAAACATACAGACCAACTGACAGCCTATGGGAAATCAGTAAAGACAAAACATACAGACCAACTGGCAGCCTATGGGAAATGGGTAAAGCTGCTTTACCCAACTGGCAGCCTATGGGAAATGGGTAAAGCTGCTTTACCCAACTGGCAGCCTCTGGGAAATCGGAAAAGCTGCTTTACCCAACTGGCAGCCTCTCGGAAATCTGTACATCTGCTTTACCCAA
>JAULBM010008672.1:0-21672 GCA_032357055.1 Geukensia granosissima
ATTAAGTCTCATTTTAATCAAACAAAAAAAATGTTATTCAAGGAAAGCAGCTATTCACTGGTGTCTGTCGTCAATTAAAAAAGCTTGGTATAAAAATACAAGGTTTGTTTAATTGATAAGTATTTGCGTCCGGGATTTCAAACTCACTTCAATCGTATCGGTGCAGGCCGGTACAATATATATTATATAAATGATATGATTTAAAATTATGGATGTGATGATAAGCTAATGTAACCATTTAACATGGTATAAATGAAGCTGTACTCAATTGTATTAAATTTTGCCATTATTTCTAGATTTTTTTTTTAGATTTTAAAAAATGCAATTTTAAGTTGGACTCCCTATGTTTAAGCCCTTGCGTAACACCTTCAATATAAAAAAAAATATCTTAATGAGATATGGGTTGCTGTCTATGAGGCATTTATTTCAAATCGTTTATTTCTCATAATTTAAAACAGAATCAGCCTTTCTATGTGCTGTGTATCGGAAGTAAAACTCGTCCAAAGCGTATAGTTTATGAAATATTTGTAAAAATGATAGTGTCGATTTGTACTTCCGTTGTTTTCCACTGATGAAAGTTTATCCATAAGGGCGCTTTGTATGCAGATGTTGTTATCCAAAATATGCCTTTTACATTTCTTCCAAATTCTTTTTGTTTTATAAAATACATTGTAATATATCTACATGTGGACATCAAAGATAAGTTTTATTTACAGTCATTTTGAAAAAAATGTTTTGTAATAGACCGCTTTAATAATACATTCAGACATTCCCTGTTGTATACGTTGGTTGTAAAATGATTAATTTTTCCACAAAACTGACGTCAAAGAACAATTTAATGGTGACGTCACCAGCATTGTGTCGCCAGGAGTACGTAAGTGCTAATAAGAGGAACACAGTTACGTTAAATGGCTCTTTTGTTGTTACTCTCTTTTTTTAAGGGGTTCTGGTTCCTCAGCCTTTAGTTTTTTTTGGTTTTTTTCTGTGTTGTGATTTGTATATTGATGTTTGTTTTCATTTTGTTCTGTTGGCCATGGCCCACACGGAAATAAAGATTTCCGTCTGCCTCTTTGGCATCTGTGAATAATTTTATAATGGAGAGAATAACGACTCTTCATCAAAGTAAATAGTTAAAAGCCTGACTGAACAAGCAACAAAATACTCACTTCTTTTCATTTCGATATTCCATCAAAAGGATCGTAAAGACAGTTGTTACTAACAATACGGCTACAGCAGTGAGACCCAAATAAAGCACTTTCAACTGAAATCCTTCCACTCTTTCGTCTACAACACATGTTCTACTCATGTTTTTATTAACTATGAATTTGGCCGTAGGATAGAATTACCTACCACACACATCAATATTTCTTTGGAACCATTTGTTTTTGTCCCCAAAAACATATTTGTAATGAAAAGAACATGTCAACTTTAAATATTTTGGCTTATTAGTGATTTAGGGTTCTTTTATAGCACCATGGGATATTTTAATAATTTTTAATTTATTTTTAGGGTGGTTGTAAATATGAAATAAAATTTTTGGTATATGTCTGTTTGCTCCCACGGATTGCGTACACTTATTTTGTGCTTCCTTTCTATTAACAGTATTATGATGGAAAATTTTATGTTGCTATTTTATATTAATATATACTGTGAAACACTTGTTATTCGTTGTGATCCAATTTTCGTGGATTTCGTGGATTGACCAATCCACGAATTTAAGAACCCAACGACAAATAAAGCTACCAAAACATTGAAGAATGATTTAAGACTTGTGGCCTCAACAAAATCATATTCAAAATGTGTACTGTAATTACTCGACACTTCTAAAGTTTCAGAGATATTTTTTTTAATTTTCGAATTAACTTATTTTTTGACACTCAAGAAAGATCGCTAAAAGTGTTCAATATTTTGGGTAATAAAAAGATCCGAGGTAGTGTTAATTGAAATGGTAAAACATATCAAACCATGGGGACCTGACATGTTAATTATCCTAATTTAATCCTCTTAATTAGTCCTATGAAGAAACACAGGTAAAAACTACACCTGTGATTACGACCTTCTGATTGTATGAATGACAATTCAGCTGTTACAATTATACATGTCATACACATTTTCGAAATAAATTGATAGTAAAATAAATAAAAGCGATCTTACCATGATTTAACAGAAATGAATCCAAATGAAAAGGAAAAATATTTTTCAATGAAAACACGAGTTTACTTTATCTCGCGTGATATTGAAGAAGTAAAGTAAACGAAAACTTTGCCACTACGATTTCCCATTAAAACTTTGATATTTATTTTGAAACAAAATCATATAGAATGCAAAATTAACAAATTCTATGAACCATTTAAAATGTGCATTAAATGTATTTCCGGATTTAATGATTTATCCCGAACAGTTCTATTTTAGCATCAACAACAAATTTCCGGTTTACAAAAAATCACGAGTGAAATGGAATAATGTCTTTCAGGTTAATTAAAGCAAAACTAGAAAACGTGTTTCTTTCTCGATGTGGATGCAAATAAACAAACCACAAACGTGCAAACCATGCCCAATGACTTGATCTCGCTGCTTACACACATAATAATAACCGATTGTTTGGGTCTTCAAACAAATGAAGATCTTTCAAAACCGCTTTTCCAATGCATAAATTTTTGAAATATTTACAAATTCCAAAATAATTAATGATTTTTAATGAATGTAATAAATCGTTAAATTAAATTGACTTAAAAAAATTCTTTTTCACGAATTTACCAACACAGGAAATTGTCTTTTCTCGCAAATCCACGAAAATGGATGTCAACGATAATAAATGAATTTGTAGTAGTATCAGTTTTTCTCCTTTTTGTTCAGTGGATTGTTACCAAGCCATGTCATCACTGAATTTTGCTAACAAAATAAAAAAAAAAACAGTAGCAAGCAAGATTTCATTGCTGCATGCATTAATTTGGCAACAGAGAATTTAACTCTCTTTCTCTGGTAACCCTCATCAATTTCCCAGTGTCCACATACTTGACCTTTCTTCCTAACCTGTATGAGCTGACCCTATATGAACTTTGAGTTTGATGTGGGTAGGATTTGCTAGGTTACCTCAAGTTTATTTAATAATTGAAAATGTTTTGCAGTACATATGGATTTTATTACATGTATATTAACTAATTTTAGAATTCAATTTGGAGGAGTTGGGAAATCTAAGTAGTATAGAGCTTCAACAGCTCATAAACAGTGGAGAATTAGATATGGCCCCAATCGTAAGCATGATGGAACAACAACCGATTCAGATTAACAATGGTACAAATAGTAAGTAACCATAAGACAGTTTGGTCATTTTACAGTTGCTTGAAGTTTTTTTTAGCAAATTATTGCCAAAAATGGAAAAGAAGATATTATATACAATAATGTATTTATTATCTTTTCCCCATTTTACTTTTATTTTGCTAAAATCATGGAACAGCACCACAACCCAGCCCCTTAAAGTAAAGAAGTTCTTTTGGCTGAGAAATATCTTCTTTCTTGACTGAATTTGCAGACAATTATAATTTTTGTAATGCTGAGGTTTGGTTTTCTTGCTCAGAATTTTATACCCTTATGTGCATATGCTCAGATGCACTTTATTTATCTGAAAGTTTCAAATTAAAAAAATATTAAATTTGGGCTAGAAAAATATGATCCACATCTTCCATCATTTATAACATATATATGCAAAAGCAAAATTTAACTGTGTGTAAATTGCTTTTCTTTTATTTCCTGTGCATTTTCACCTTTTCAAACCCACTGGAGAAATTTTTGATAAACACCACTTTGGCTTAATTACCTCAAATTATTTCTGACAAAATCTATTCGGAATGTTTTAACCAACAATTCTCCATTTAATCATTATAGAAACAGTTTCTCTAAGCTGTATCTTGTGAATTACAATATTTCTCAACTCTCAATCATTAAATTTTAAAATTTTAATCAGAGTGACAAATCTTTGCATTAAAATTTAAAAATTTGACAATCTCAAGTTGTGAAATTTTTTGTAATCCACTGGATACGGGTAGATAATCTTTGTAATCCACTGAATAGAGGTAGATAATCTATCTGGATTGACCTTCTTCGAACAGTTGGGAGCAAAAAGGGAAAGAAAGTCAAACTTAATGAATTTCTTGTTTCATTCATGGACCAAATGATTCATACAGTTCATGACATTTTGAAAATATAAAGATAACGATTGGGAACTTTACAAATTACATTGGTGGAATGATGTAAACTGTATCTTTCTAAGATAAAATAAATAAAAACAAACAACTAGAGCACAGGGATGCTTTCTATCAACCTCACAAGAGAAAAAACTCTAATAATAACAGTAAGAAAATGGAATACATGTATTTGCCAGAAAGATACAATCAAGGATAAATCTCATTAGGATTATAGCTCATCTGAAATTACCGAAATCCCCAAACGAAGATCTGACAATGCTGTTCAATTTCTCTTCTGTTAACCTTTTTGGGATCCTCTGGATTTATCATATGACTAAGGCTTTAAACATTTTGGAAGCAGAGATAATATTGGTTGACTTTAAAGGTCATTAGAACAGAGAATTGTTAGAGCTTGCTTTAAGAATGTAATTAGTACTTTTACCTTGATCTGTTTTAATTTTAATTAGATTGTACTAATTATTAAAGCTTCAGTCAGAAGTGCTGATACCCGTAGTATTTTGTAGGAAGTAAAATCTAAATAACAGTCTTATAAAATTAATGCAGAAGCATGGCATTGATATCAGAATTTATGGTCATCCTGTTTAATATTTTAATGTCATGTTATCATGACATGACTAAGGCAACCATTAAACAGGAAGCTTGATCTGTAAAAGGAAAAAAAATAGCTTGATCTTTTTGGTGAGGAAAACATGAGGGTAAAGATATAATCTTTATGAAATACTTTAATATATTTCCAATATTAAAGACTTTGTCAGAATATGAAAACTCTCTATCCCATTTTGAACCTCCTACCATGGATCAATATATTCAATCACCTGAACTATCTTTTAATTCAGCAGAGAATATTGTAGAATAGAAACCTGTTATTATCTGATGTTAATACTACAGTACTGTATTGATATGAATTTCTCTTTGTTTCCATTTTGTCTTTCTTTTTTGAAAATCAATAATTTATTAATAGACAAAAAATAATACTTAGCTGATATTAATATCCAAAAATGTTTGTGGGCAGGTGTTATTTTTTAATGTTCGGAAGGTTCTTGGTTCAGAAAATCTTGTATTTTTAATGCTCATGTTAATTTTAACTGATTCATATTTGTTATTGTTAAATGTAGGTCAAGTTTGTAAAAGTTAATGAATGCTGTTAGAAAAATTCTATATTTGGCCTTGAGGTCTACACCATTTTATTGGACAGGACTGCACTGACCCCCATATAAAAATTTTTTTTCTCATTTTTATCCAGAGATTAGGTCTAGTTTTGATTGTAAGGACCGCTCTTGTTTTGGCTGGCTGTCCAGTATTTATTTCCCACGCTGTGAATCAAGTGTTAACTACAAGTACATTTGTAAAGTACTGTAATCTGATAACTGACAAGATAAAATCTGTAGTAAACAATGTCCTAAATACAATTGGAAGTTAAACTTCCTCTTTCTTACTTCATTAGATAATTTGATCAGTTATTTTGGTGTTCATGTTACATTCACTTGGATGCAGACAATAGTCATTTCAAAAGGTTATACTGCTGTACCATATTCTATCCACAGGTGTTCAGAGACTGTTAAAATATTAGGTCCTAGTTGTAAATATTTGTGCTTAAGTAGACTTTGGACAATCATCAATGTTACATTCACCTCATCTTGCAGAAAAAAAGGTTTAATGAAAGAATTTACAATTCCAGTTTATTGTTTAAATGTATGTGGCATTTGAAATATGACATATATTGGGAGAATGACATGCTTTCAGCACATTAAAGATCCCTCAGCTAGTAATGAGCGGTCGTTGTTGGTCAGTTGCCAAGGCTAAATTTACCCACCCTACCCAGACTGTCCCAATTTGGCTTCCAGTGGCTAGAAAATTCTCCGGCCCTGACCCCAGTGCACCACATTTATGATTTATTGTTTGATAGCTTGTTCATGCCTGAATACGCATGAAATATTTGACGCTGGATGTTTGGCAACAGTCCATCAATCAATTAATCAGTAATTTTTTTTCCTTTTGCATAAAATAAATTGTATGCATCGATAGGTATCCAAAACAAGTCGCCGGAAATGAATATTTTTTTATTGTATATAATTACGATAAAAACATTTTGGTTAGTAATACTGAAAGTGTTCTGTATTAACTTTAAAATTCAAAAAATTAACGGACAGATTTTTTATGCAGGACATTTGGATTTGAAAATACAATTGCAAGCTAAGAGAAAAAAAGTTTAGAATTTGAATACAAATTATAAAGAACACTTTTTGAGGTCATGACATTCTAAGAAAACACTCATCAGTAGTCTTGTAACATCTAGTAACATAATTCTTCTGTCTGAACAAAACAATGTTGGATAGATTATCAATGTCACACAGAAATTCATGATTTATGGGTATATTTGTTTCTTTCAGCAATACTGCAGAATTTTATGCTTGATCAGACCCCAGGACCATCAACATCCAGACCACAGCCAAGAGGTCCTGGGCGTGCCCAGACAACTGCTGATGGAATTTGGACAGAGATTGTAGAACAGCCAAAACAAAGAGGTTTGAGGTTTAGGTATGAGTGTGAAGGAAGATCAGCGGGCAGTATTCCAGGAGAGAAAAGTACACAAGACAGAAAGTCTTTTCCAACTATTAAGGTACATATTATTAGAGATTGGGTTTCAGCTGTATCCTTAGTACAAATGTTCTAAGATTTTTGAAATTTGGATTTCAGTTGTTTCACCTACCTGAAAATGCAGAGCAAACATGTAAAAAAGAAATGTCAAGGAATTACCAACACCACATAATCAATATTAAAACTGGTATAAGAAATATAGTAGGTTGTATGTCATCATCCATATTGTATTAATACATGTATATGTTATTAAGACCAGTTTTGCTACAATTTATTTCAAAATATTTTCAAGCTTTCTTTTTCCTTTTAGATACATAATTACCAGGGAGTAGCTGTTATTGTGGTGTCATGTGTGACAAAAGATCCCCCTTATGAGCCTCATCCACATAATTTGGTAGGGAAAGATTGTAAAAGAGGAGTGTGTACTTTGAAGGTGAAGGACACAAATGTTGTCAGGTACATACTGGATAGGTTACTTAGTTAACAAGGAATTTTCCACACTGGAAAATTGCAAACAGACACAGTTTAAAAGTGCAATACCTTTATTGGTTTTATTGATTTTAAAAAAGCAATTTTCATATATAGTGATAGTATAAAACATAAATAAGGGCAGATTCAAGATCAGTTTTGACTCATCTTTAAAAATTTGCAGTATAAAATGATAACCTACAGAAGATGGGAATAAAAAAATTGTTAGTTGGATTTTATATTTTCTGCTGACAATTAAGTTTTTTGTCCACACATTAAGACAAAATCTTAATATTCAGCAATAAAAGAATTATTAAGTTGATATCGAGTACCTTACATTTTATTCAACACATTATAGTGCACACAGATTAGTTATATCCAGGTCAACATTCCCTTATACATGTATTGTAAAATAAGATGAGGTTGAACGGTTTGTGAAACCTCATCTTGTCCTTGACAAATGACCTATCGGTATAAATACATGTTCCTGCATATCATTTATGATATTTGCTGTCATGAACACAACCATATATGGTAGTAAGCTGACTGTTTAAGTCTTGTTTTTATTTTCTTCTTCAGTTTTCCACATCTTGGAATTCAGTGTGCCAAGAAGAAAGATGTGATGGACAATTTAAAACAAAGGAAAGAGATTAATGTAGACCCATTTCAAAGTAGGTTTTCAGTTACTGAGATAATTATCTAACTAATATGTTCTGGTGATTAATCATCAAATCCAATGTTAATAGCAGGTTAATTTTGTGATTGTAAAACTGTTCTGTTTTTTATATCAACATGAAGGCTACAAAATAAATTGGTGTTTACTAGTAACATGTAATACATGTATTGGTCACACAAAAAGATGACATTATTCTTGTTTTAAAATCTTATCACCATCTGTAGGAAAAAAAATCTGAATTGATTAAGAGAAGACATCACTATAAATATGTATTCTTGTTATTTGAGATTTGTTTATTTTTTCATCTTCTCTCTTTAATTGGCATGAATAAAAAATTAGCAGAGTTTTAAGCATTTGTCAGTTAAATAATACACTTATTTTTTTAATCATATAAAGTCAGACTGATTGATTTTCTTTTACATAATTACATAAATACTTTATGAATCATTTCACCACTACAGGTGGCTTTAAGCACATGACAAAAGCTAACAACATCGACTTGAATGTGGTCAGATTGTGCTTCCAAGTTTTCCTGCCTGATGAGAATGGAAAAATCACCAGAATTGTCCCGCCTGTTGTTTCTCATCCTATCCATGATAAAAGTAAGATATTTACACAAATACAGAGCTTTTTTTTCTACTGGTGGGTAGCTTATTATGATTGTTAGGGTTGGTTTATAAGATTTAGTTCAAATTTATGTATGTTACTTTTGCATTAAGCATTATTTCTTCAGAATACCCAGTAAAACATGACACGGTCAATTTTTAATTAACAATATTTTTAAATTGTGTAAGAAATAAGATTAATCTAAATATAGAGTACATATTTCAGCAAAAAATATATCTGGCTGCTTTAATACACTTTTCTTTTTATGGGATGAATTATGGAAATCAGTTTTTTGGTTGATTTTAATTGGTCAATGTCTTGTTTATAAGGACTCAATGTCCATCACTAGGTCTTGAAATTAAGTGACTAAATCTGTTTAACATAGTATGTTCAATAAGTTTAGTTTGTAGTTTTATGGCATGTGATTTAAAGAACACCTTTTTTTGTAGAATCATTAAATGAGTTGGTTATTTGTCGAGTTGATAGATCATCTGGGCGAGCCAAAGGTGGGGATGAAGTGTTTCTACTGTGCGAAAAAATAAATAAAGGTAATTTATTGTTAATATAGTAGTGAGCACCTGTTTTACAACACATTGTGTATTTTCTAAGGCAAACTTAAAAACCTTGCTATACTCCCATACTCTTACGGATTTAAAATTTTTCAAGAGATAAACAAACTGTGGGCATTTTAAGCAATAATTCATGATCAATTAACAATTCATTCTAAAAAAATCTGCCAGTTGGAGATTAAGAGAGAGTTAGAAATGTCATATACACAGGTCGTGGCATTCTTGTTGACAAGTATTTCCACATTGTAATTATCCTATTGTTTTTGTAGATGATGTTAGGATACGTTTCTTCCAAGAAGATAGTAATGGTGATACCCGGTGGGAAGACTTCGGAGATTTTAGTGCTAATGACATTCATCGACAGGTAACAAACTACTGTACATTAAGAAAATGCTAGGAAGTAAACAATTAATGGACCTGAAAAGTGGCAACACAGAACTTTATGCCATTTGTCGTAAGGAGAATGTGAATATCAATTTTCTATTTTTTGGGTTCCAATGTATTGACTATTGTCCATATTTGAAGATTAATCAGCCTCAATTGATAATTTGATGGTCACAAATTGAGTTTACTGTCAACACGTTAAAGGAGCCAGTAAACAGATATTGGCAACCTCCAAATTAAAAATAATGCCAGAAATTTACTGTCAACTCCATTCTAATGCAATTGAATAAAATTAAGTGCAGTCTGAACAAATTGAAATTTTGAATAACTGTGAAATGTTTTTGGAAATTATACCTGTTGTTAAAAGTAGAAAATAAACTCAATATTATTACCAGTAATGAAAAAATGCTTTTTACCTCTGATGAAAAGACCAAATCTTGTAAACTTGTCACAATTTTCAGTTTTGTTTGTTTATAATTAGAACTTTAAATATTGTATTTATTTGTTTTAGTATGCAATTGTTTTTAAAACACCGCCATATAAAGATCAGTACATCACACGTCCAGAACAAGTCAGGATGCAGTTACAGCGACTCAATGACCCATCAGAAACAAGTGATCCAATCCCGTTTATTTATATGCCAGAAGACCCTGGTAAGAAAACAATCAGAAACAAGTTATTCCATCCAATTTATTGATTTGCCAGGGGGCCCAGGCAAGAAAAGATAAATTTATTGAGAATGAAAATTCAGATATTGATTCAAAAACATCTAATGGCATTTTGGATATTGATGTAAGGCAAATATGGCCAATCCGATTCCAACCCACAAACTGCAATTTCACCTGACAAAAACAGAAACAAAATATTTATGAATTAATTTATGTGAAATTCTTATGATTTGTCAAGTTTTTTAATTTCACAAATAAAATGAATCAGAATCCATGAACTATATTTCTAAATAATAATTAGTTAAAAGAACTTGTTACAAGTAGTATTGAATTTGAGATAAATATTTTTTTATTTTTGTAGATCCAGATAGGATATTTGAAAAGAGAAAGAGGAAAGCAGACCAGTTAAGGTCACTTGGATTGTTAGATAGTAAGTCATATTGCAATATTTGGTAATTTGAAAATTGAAAGAAGAAATGTCTCACAGTTTTTAAAATAAGAGTAAAATACAGTAAATGAATTGCAACATTTGAAATAATTAAACAGCCAATCTCATGACATAAAAATGTGTGAATTGTAACAAGCAAATTTTATATTGTATTTTACCATGAGTTATTTTTATAGGAAATGTTTGCTATAAGTCATTTCTTATATACTAGTTATACTAGTTAAATGTTTCTCAAAGCATTTGTCAAACACCTTTAACAAACATATTTTATTAACTTACTCATATTGGTGAATTCCAAGTTAAAACTGTATCAGGATAGTTAATATAAAGCATTATATAAAAATTTGGCAGAATTTATTGTCACTTTGATGTTTGCAATTAAAACATCTGAAATAATTAAAACCTCAGATGGAACACAATTTGTTTAAAAGCCCCAAGATATTATGATAATTGCTATGTATATTCATGTCGGTATTTCACATTTATATAATATTTTATTTTTTTACAACCAATAGGTCCAACACCAGATGATATTAAACAAAGACTAAAAATCAAAGCCACCAAGTCACGGATTAAACAAGAAAGACAAGACAGTAAGTGTTATGTACCAAAAATAGTAAAAGGAAAATTAAGATTCACAGTTATTAAAATGAAAATTGCAATACATTGATACTTCTTATTTTACAAAATTTCAACATATAGGAGCAAATTTATTCATTTACCTCTATAATTATAAGAATGTCTTGAACAAATATTTGTCAAACAGAGAGGTTTTTCAGTTATAATTTTAAAGACCTTTTCTTGTATATCTGGTACAAATTTTATACTTCTTTATGTCAATAACGATCATTTGCCAAAAAATACTAAATATTAGAAAACCACAATCGAAACTGATTAAAAAATTATTCAAAAGAGTAATAAATTATTTATTTATATTTTAGCACCAACTGTTGTGGAGGAGATACCATTTAGTAATCTGGGAGCCTCAAGTCAATTCACTACGTCCACATTCACTACAACTACCTCGTCTGTTCGCACCACTGATAATACTGGCATCGGAAATATGACAATAAATGTTGATAGTTTAAAAGCACAGTTAGCCAGCTTACCAGAAAACTTACAAAACCAGCTTTTACAGCGACTTGCCATGCAAAAATTACAGCAAGAGATGGCTCAACAACAAACATCTAGCCAGGGTTTTGATATGTCGGCAGCATCATCTGCTGGTCTTCAGACAAACCCTGGATTAGTAAACGATATTCAGATGAACCAGCCAGCTAACATGGAACAGAACACGCTGACGATGATACAACAGTATCTTGGTGATCAGGGAACCAGTGTTTCCTTTGAGAGTTTAGAGGCCTTGTCAGGAAATCTGATGAATGTGGACTTTGACCCAAATATTGGGGCAATGGAAAGTGTGATTAGTGACGAAAAACAAATTGACGAAGCCAATATGGCAATTCATGCTTTAAATCAGTCGTGAAATTTGGCATTATGTTAATATATGGTGCTGTTTAGTCCCGGTAAAGCGGCATGCCAGTTTGTGTTGAAAAGCATTGGTTGTATGGAAAAAATGGAATATTCAATTGCAAATATTCTATTTTTAGCAAGAACTATACAGCTGTTTATGAAAATGATCAGTTAATGACAGAAAAAAACACAGTTGTGTCATAGCTTGTGCTGTTCAGTTTTTAACCCACAAAAATGGCAGCTTGTTGATTGTATTTTGTTGAAATTTTAATTTTTGTTAATGTGTTTTTTTATTATGTTATTGAATCTCCTTAGTTGTATAATTTTGCTGCTGAACTAACCACATATTTAAAAAGTGCTAAATATGGAGTATTTAAAAAAATAAGGTAACACATGAATACACACTCAACTTTAAGGTTGTTTGAGAATTTGGATATTTTATTGGACTTCCCTGGTAGGTTTTAGGGTATAATTGTTTTGATTTGTATGATTCTTGGTCATATATGATTGCTGAAAGTCCTATAGAAATGACACAATATATTGTTCATGGATTTGGGGGAGAAAATATTTTGGGTGGTGGGTGGATTTACAATAAATCAGTTGTATCCAGACTTTTCCAGAATTTTGAATTGTTAACATTCCAGGATATGACTTATTGGATCAGATACCCGCACTGGTACACTATGTACGATTGTTTACTAGATTAGTAAGTCTGGGATTTCCCCAACAAAAAACCCTTTGTGCAATACCACCCACATCCTGTCAAAGTGAAAGCAGACCAAGTTATTAATACCAGATAGGGAAGTCTATTTATAGTTTTGATTTCCAGGAAGTAGAGGTTAAGCAAGTGGTAGAAATATTCCAGGAAACTATTTTAAGTGAGTTATAAATAAATGCCTTCTGTTATTTTTACTATGCAGAATTATAAAATGTCTCTATGATAGGGGATTGTAGTTTAATTGATTTTAAATCATTGACTGTGACTTTCCTTATCTGGATGCAAGTTAAGGGTGAACTGTTTTTGGAAGCCATATTTAATGTTAGTTGTACATAATTTTTGATACATAAGAATGCTACAATCATGTTTTATTCATGTCATATTATCATATATATATCTCATTAAAAGATGATAATCATTGTCTGTGTTGATGTAATTAGCCATTGAGAAATATCTTGAGGTTTTTGAATCCTTACATAATATAAGGTGCTCTAAAAATACTTCAGTTAAAGGAGGCAAAATACATTATACCTGCAATAAGTGATGTCAGTTTATTTCTGTGGAAGACAAACATTAAAAGAACCAGTAACCTTGATCTCTTAGATCAATTCCACAGAAGACTACAGTATAAAAAAGGAGATGTGACAGGATTGTCCATGAGACAGCCATCCACCAAATGACAGTCACAGTTAAACTTCTACAGGTCTCATTATGGCCTTCAATAATAAACCAAGTAGTCATCCTCTTGAGAGGACACCCAATTTCACTTGGTAAGTGGCCTTTCAAAAGGAAAGACTTCTCCAGGAATTTATGTCTATCACTACTCTTGATTTTAAAAGGATTTTCTGTTGTCTTCAAAAATGTTTGGCTGGCAATTTTTATATAAACTTTTTGTAAGCTTCATATTTCTGAAACTGATTGACCCAGGTCAACTATATTCTGTATGCAGATAGTTAATGATATGAACTTGGCGACCAGTCATACATCATTTGCCATTGACCTTATTTTCATGGCTCAATAACTTGTAAAAAATAATTTGAAAATCTGAAAGTTTTTACATTCAAGTCAATGCCAACTACTGTTTTACCTAGATCCATCATATTTGGTCTATAGTAAGATTTTGGTGAGTACTTGCCAGTCTCCTGTATGTCATCTGACCTTGTCCTCATTTTCATGGTTTAGTGACTGCAAATTTTTTACACTTAATATAAAAATAGGAGATGTGACATGATTGTCCATGAGACAGCCGCCACCAAGTGACAGTAGAATTTAAACTTCTACAGGTCCCATTATGGCCTTCAACAATGAACCAGAGTCCATACCATAACGGAAGCTGCAGAAGGCCCCGAAATACAAATTGTGAAACTATACATAAAACATGACAATCGACCTAATCCAAAGCAAAAATGGTGAACATATAAAAGGAAATGACTAATAAAACAACAACCCCCTGGGCTACAGGTTCTTGGCTTGGGACAGGCACATTAGTATGTGGTGGGGTTAAACTGGTTGGTGAGCGCTCAACCCTCCCCCTAACCTGGGACAGTACTGTGACAAAACAACAATAAAAAATAAGTTCATTTCTCAACAACTGACATACCCAGACTTATATGTAGTTACTTGTTGGTCTTTTATATACCATTTGACCTTCACCATATTTTCATTTATATAAAAATAGGAAAAAAGGCATGATTGTCCATAAGACAGCATCCACCAAATGACAGTCTAAACTTCTACTGGTCCCATTATGGCCTTCAACAATGAACCAGAGTCCACACCTTAACGGAATTGGAACTCTACTGGAAGCTGTAATTAGGCTCTGAAATGGACCTAATCTATTGAAAAAATGCTGAACAAATAACAATAAATGACTAATTAAAAAAAGACAACCACTGGACTACAGGTTCCTGGCTTGGAATAGACGCATAAGTATGTGGCAGGGTTAAACCGGTTGATGGGTGCTCAACCCTTTCCTTAATTTGGGACAGTGGCATGACAAAACAGCAATAAAACACACTATAAAATAGGTTGAAATAGACCCGGAGATCGATACTGAAAACCAACAACAAATACAAATAAAACTCATATGTCATACAACAAAAGTATCGACCTTAAAAGCGTACTGTCAGTTGCTGTCTTCTAGATACAATCCCCAAAGCAACCTATCGGGAAACTTGCGACAAGTTTTCAATTTCAAGTCCATTTCTCAACAACTGTAGTAGCTAGGTCCATCATATTTGGTCTTTAGTTAGAGCTTGGTTAGTACTTGGCAGTCTGCTTAATGAAATCTGACCATGATCTCATTTTCATGGTTGACGGACTGCATAAATATTTCACACTCAAGTCCATTTCTCAACAACTGTTTTACCTAGCCACACCATAATTGTTCTGTAGTTAGATCTTGATGACTACCTGCCAGTCTGTTATATGTCATTGGACCTTGACTTTGACCTGATTTTCACAGTCAAGTCAACCTTTTGTTTTAGGCAAGCCACATTTGTCAGCTTTTCTTCCAGGCAAGACATTTCTGTGTCCACACTTGTTTTCAATTTATTTTTCAATTTTACATTTAACTTTTTTATTTATTAATTTATTATTAATAGTGACATGTAAAAATTGGACAGCCTCTTTGGTGTTGTGTTATTGTTAGTGTGCTCGCCTCGAGTGCGGGAACGCTCAGCTGCTGATATTTACTGCATCACCGCTAAGCATGCACCAATAAGGAGTTAGAGCAAAGAAGCCCAAGGTCAGAATAAAGATTCCTATTTTGAACTAGCACATCGAAAGTCTTGCTTAGTATGTTGGTCTAGTGTATAGCAGATATCATTCATCATCACTTCTCCTGAATATGCATGAATTATGAAACAGGCTCAAGAGTTTCTGTGAAACAAGCCATTCAAGAGGTGGCATGAATCAAACGTGGATTCTAAAAAATTCCAAAGATCCGTTAGAATGCCTCAAATCAAGGTGTCTTTCCTCTTGCAATAGTATAAAAACACTTGATTTTTCCACCCTGTATACTACTATTCCACATTAAAAACTCAAAGAAAAATTAAGAGCTTTAGGTCACCTCACGTTTGTTAAAAATGATGGCAAATGCAGATACAAATATTTGGACCTAGGGAGGGAGAAACCTTATTTTTTTACTAACCTTTCTGATTTTAATTAAAAGTACTCTTAAGATGACATTTGCCAAATGCTTGATTTTTATGAATGTTTCGCAGACTTGTATTTCAACAGACTGTCGGCATTCTAATGGGGACCAACTGTGCACATTTTGTGGATTTAATCCTTTATTCGTATGACTTCATACAGAACCTTCTTCAGAGAAAAGAGAAAAAGTTTGCTCAATCTTTTGGTGTCATGTTCTGCTATATAGATATATCCTTTCACTGAATAACTCTACATTTGGTGACTATGTTGACCTATCTCATTAAACTTGAAATCAAAGATACTACAGAAACAGAAGGGATGCTTCATACCTAGATTTACACCTAGAAATCAACAGTAATGGCAGTTTAAGAACAAAACTTTACAAGATAGATGACTTTGATTTTCCCGTTGTAAACTTTCCGTCCATGTCTAGCAACATTCCAGCCGCAGCTGCATACAGAGTGTATATTTCTCAGTTGATACTCTACTCCAGGGCTTGTGTTTCCTATCAGGATTTTATTGATAGAGTGTTGCAGCTGACAAGAAAGCAACTGAGCCAAGGGTTTCTCAGGGAGAGATTACGGTCATCACTCTGGAAATTTTTTGGTCACCATCATGATTTGGTTGACAGGTACAAAATATCCATTTCACAAATAACAATAAAAATCTTCCCACTGTCATGGCTACAAATTTGTTCCTATACGGTTGTAACTAACATCAATTGTGACTATACACCAGCTTTGTCTACCGAGTAACACGATGGGTGCCACTAGTAGAGCAAGAGTTGCTTACCCTTCCGAGCACCTGAACTTACCCTGGTATTTGTAGAGTTCGTGTTTCTCAACTTTTACATTTCTATGTAGTGTTGTGTGTTCTATGTTTGTCTTTTGCTTCATTTTGTTGGCCATGGTGATCTGTTTTCTGACTTTACGATTTCTGTCTGCCCCTTTGGTATCTTCGAATTCCTTTTCAAAACTTACATACCCTTGCAGTATCATGTACCGATGTATCCATACAATTAAAAAAGATTATTAAAAACCATGCATAATGTTGACCTTCCTAACTCATGGCAAGCATGCTAACCATTACACCACCTAGGCAACAGTATATAATGTGAAACAAGTATTGGTAACATTTTTAAAATCATAACTAAGGTGCTACACAAGCGCAGCAAGATACGACCGCAGCATGTTGACATGTGAAAGGTGAACAAAGGAACCTTTGGTTAAGTGGACACAGTACTTTGTTAGTCACAGAATGTGCTTGACACAGTAAAGTGTTGGACACAGTATTAAGCTGGACACATATTAATTCACATTTTTTATACCCTTTGACCCCTTTGATACAAAAATTGGGAAAAGCTACAAAAAATGCTTATAGTAATTTTTGTTGCATTTTTTTATGAGGAATCATTTAGAAAAAAACCCATCAAAATCAGATTAAAAATTAAAATTTTCCATATTATACAAAATTGAATTCCCCCTCACTCCCCGCTACTTTGACCCCTTATAGCTCGAAAATGGTAAGAGATGAGAAAATCTGTTGACATTAACTGAAAGCTCTCACTGAGAGGAATCAAATGAAAAAAGCCCCATCAAAATGGGATGAAAAATAAAAATTCTCATCTCCTGCTAAATCACATTTTTTAAACCCTTTGACCCCTTTTATACAAAAAAATACTTCAAAGTAACTTTTGTTGCATTTTACAAAATGAATCATTTGCAAAAAACCCCATCAAAATCGGATGAGAAATAAAACAGTTTCAAAAATTAGGGCATGGCCATTTTTGGACCCCCTATCTCAATAACAGTAAAAGATCACCGACAAGCAATCCCAACCTGTATGTATATTGGTATCATTGTGTTAAAATTTAGAATGGATCCAAATAATAGAACTAAAGTTATTGAACAGAAACCTTACTGTCTACAGATGCTGACGCTGACATGCCCATAAAATTATACAATAGTTTCATATATTTGGTTTCAAATAAACTATTAAACAATACGACCACAAATTTTTGCGGTCGTATAAAAACAACAACACCCATTGGATTAGATGTCATTTTTAACTTTGTGTCAATTCTGACAACACATTAAAACTAATGCTCATTTTGTAGAGAAGTTTTTCTATTATGATTGAACTAAATTAGTGATGGGAGATAACTCATGATTAAATTCTTTGTAAATAGAAACCCTAAAGTTAAGAAGAGAAAATTCCATTTAAAGATTCCCATGAAGATATGAATACACTTTTGTACAATGTGTCACTAGTTATTGTCAATTGCCTGATTCTTGGAAAGAATAAAAATTTTCCATTTTGTCTGTCAGTTTTCTCATCTAGAAGACATTTAACCTGGTTAAATTTGTCCAATAAGTAATATGTAAGACAGTGCTAATCACAAAGACAAAGGTTTAACAATGGAGATTTGTTGATCCATTAAACTTAATATATAGCCTCATGAGATATTTTATTCTTTTTGCGAGGCATAGTTAAAAAAGGGGAACAATATTTATTTACCTTTTTTTACACATTAATAAATGGTCAACACAGAGGAGATAAGATGGAACCAGAATTTATAAGGTTACATAAACGCTAAACAAGGTGATAATTTTTTTTCTCAATTAGTAGCATAATTTCCTAGTAATGGTATTATCTAACGAATAGAATCAAGTAATTTTTATAAATCATTTATAAGGATAATAGTACAAATTTTCACAGAAAAACTCGCCAAAAGAATAAGTTTAAATGTCATTTCAATGATAATGAAAATGATTTATAAATATATATTAGATTGATTAAAGGCGCAATTACTTATATAGTAAGTCGCCTATCAAACACAACAACAACAACATTCTTCCTCAGTGATCAAAATCCTGCTCTGGTTTATGAAAGATGAAAAATAAATTCTGAACACCTTTATCAATATGAGATAGTAATTTCTAAGGTAACTTGTGATCCAAGAGAAGTAAATATTGTAAAAAAGTACTACAAATTTTATTTAAAGATGATAAAATTATAGTCTTTCACTATCCCTTCATTCTGTGAGATTGTTCTGTAACCTTTTAGGCCACTCCAGTTCAACAGACTGAAAAAAATTAAGAAGTAAAATAAAGGTAACTTGATAGTTCATGTTTTTATCCTCATTACGGTGTATCTTTCACTATTAGGTCATATTCCGTTACAGTAAATTATCTACAGTAAATGTTTTAAATGTATGACTCGGTTGAATCCATGTGTATAGACGGCAGTGTTGTTAAATCAAGCCATTATTTGTGATTATCAGCAATAATTTTGCTGACCACCAGAAATAGGTAATTTGATTGTCTGTTTGTTTGGAGTTTATCTTTCAACAATAATTCAGTTGCATCACGGTGGTCAGTTTTACTGGAAGAGTATGCCGGAGTGCCTATAGAGAACCACAGATCTCGCACAGGTGACTGACAAACATGATCTTGTGCAATGTGAATTTTTGTGATCAGTAAAAGTAAGTTTAAATCAACTACCTGGACCACTTGGCCACACAGCCCCTTGAAATAGCCAAATAGGAAGCCTAATACCAGAAAAATAGAAATCTAATGTACAATACTGGACTGCCAAAAGCCGAATTCAGCAAGAGTGGTTATTTTTGTTAGAGTAGAATTTTAAAAATAATTTAAAGGGGAATAATCAATTTTTTCTGTAAAATTTCAAGAACTTTCAATGTGCTTAAAATTATTGCAGAAATAATCTGAGATTTGTGGTAAAAAATCCCAACCAGTTTATTAGTTTTCTATATCAATGAGATAACTGGTGTAATACTCCCCAGAGAAGAAGCTCTTGTCTGACAGAAATACAACCGGTACTGTTCTTTTGTAGGTGAAGGTTAAAGTCTATATGATTTGATTAAAACTCTTACAAAATAGAAACTTTATTTTTCTGGTTTTAGTTTCATAAAACATGTTTGAGAAATTCTTCAACTTAAAAGATTGACTAATCAGAAGACAGCATTTTCAAAATTTGAGGAAAAACTCAAGGATTCGAGAAAAATCTCAATTTGAAATGTTTTATGAAACTGAAGACGAGTTTTTATCAGTTGGTATTGATTTCAACTTAACCTTTCAGGGCTATATTTCTTATCTGGTAAC
Organism: Geukensia granosissima; assembly: GCA_032357055.1. Classification (NCBI taxonomy): domain Eukaryota; kingdom Metazoa; phylum Mollusca; class Bivalvia; order Mytilida; family Mytilidae; genus Geukensia; species Geukensia granosissima. The sequence goes on from JAULBM010008672.1 coordinate 20,091, forward strand.
ACCAGTTCATTCATCAATATAAATAAATGCAGAGGAGTTCCAAGTCTATTACTCCAAATCTCAGACTGACCATAAAAATGTGAAAATATGACAATACCAGTTATAAAATATGATGCATCTGTATTTTTTCCAATTTATTCTTGCAGAACTAATTGAACTTTTACAAACCATTCACCTTATCCAACATTTTTTATGTCTAAAAAGATGTAAGAGACTACTGTCTAAACAGAACTAGTCCAAAGTCAACAACCTTAAAGACCTGTATGTTTTTATGGTGAAGTTGGTGGTAATGCATGGTAAATATATAATGTATTATCTTAATAGTTTGATGAAAAATGTTGCTCATTCATGAACATGAATTCAAATGGAATATAAAATTGTTTATAGAATACTAATACCTCAACATCCAAGGTCAAAATGTCACACTCCATATTTAACAGTGAGCACATATTTGGTGTTGTTCTACCAAAATCTCCATGAACAAATTCTTTTATATATCTTCTATGTTAAGAAAATAACATGTTTTTTTCTAAATTAATTGCCTGCCACATTAAATTTGTAAAATGGTGAAAAAAAAAAAAAAAATAAAAATGGAAGCTAATTTGGTCACATTGTGATTTAGCTTATGAAATCTTTTTGATTTTTACTTTTATTAATGTTATGTACTATCATAGTAAAGGAAAAATTCTGTTCGCAAAAGTGTAAATTTGACAGTAACAGGAGACATGGTTCATACAGCAAAAATCATCTCAAATTCAAGGACTATTTATGGTGTTTTCCAGAACTTTCTTATGAGTTTCAAGGTACAAGTGTAATTTTTGACAGTGTTAAACATTAGACAAAATGTTCTTACAAGATACTGTTATTTAAAATGCTCAAAAGATTTCTGCATGGTCAAAGTAAAAGTGTGAAGCAGATCGACATGATCAACGAGGAAAAAAAATTCCTGTAAAATTGCGGTTTTTTCCAGATTTTCATGATTTTACCTAAATTCTAAGACTTTTCAAGGCCGAGAGAATTCAAATTAAAATTCCTGGTCTTTTCCTATTTTCCTGGTCATGTGGGAAACCTGCAGAGATTGTTATAACTAACAACTAACAGAATTCTGTACTACAGTAGAGTTTGTTTATAACGTACAGGCTTATAACAAAATCAGGCTTATAACGAATAAAATCTAAATCCCCTGGACATTTCTATAAAATAAGTGTTATTTTAAGGTATATAACAAATTTTTTACAACGAAATCATGCCTATAATGAAGACATTTCTATGGCCCCAGAACAGATTTATTACGTAAAATTCATCTGATACAACGAACATGTAAAATAAATTGTTGTGTAAACAACACCTGGCAGTCCTTCAGTTGTTACACTTCACTGATTACCTGTTTACCACTGTTATTGATTGACACCAAACACCGATAATCAAACTTCTTTGAAGTTTAACAGAAAGTGATAATTTGAACGGTTTATAACCTTTGAACAAATTAATCTATGAATAATAGGTCACGTCAAGTAATGCAAATTAAATTGCTTATGAATGATTAAAATTAGAATTAATTAAAATGCAAAATTATGTTTAT
>JAULBM010008673.1:0-10233 GCA_032357055.1 Geukensia granosissima
TTAAGTCTTACCTTCACAGATATATCCTTGACATTAACTCTTACCTTCACAGATATATCCTTGACATTAACTCTTACCTTCATAGATATATACTTGATGTTAAGTCTTACCGTAACAGATATATCCTTGACATTAAGTCTTACCTTCACTGATATATCCTTGACATTAAGTCTTACCTTCACAGATATATATTTGACATTAAGTCTTACCGTCATAGATATATCCTTGACGTTAAGTTTTACCTTCACATATATATCCTTTACATTAAGTCTTACCTTCACAGATATATCCTTGACATTAAGTCTTACCTTCACAGATATATCCTTGACATTAACTCTTACCTTCACAGATATATCCTTGACATTAACTCTTACTTCACAGATATATCCTTGACATTAAGTCTTACCTTCACAGATATAGCCTTTACATTAAGTGTTACTTTCACAGATATATCCTTGACGTTTAGATTTACCTATATACCTATATTCACAGATATAGCGTGCTATAAAGTCTTACCTTCACAGATATATACTTGACATTATTCTTACCTTCACAGATATATCCTTGACATTAGTCATACCTTCACAGACATATCCTTGACGTTTAATATTACCTGTTGCGGGATATTCACATGTATAGCCGTGACGTTTTTCCTTCCTTCACAGATATATCCTTGTCGTTTAGTCTGACCTGTTGCAAGATATTGACAAATAGATCCTTGACATTAGTCTTACCTTCACTGATATATCCTTGAAATAAAGTCTTACCTTCACAGGTATATCCTTGACATTAAATCTTATCTTAACAGATATATATCTTTGTCGTTTAGTCTTATCTGTTGTAAGATATTCACAAATATAGCCGTAACGTTAAGTTCACAGATAAATCCTTGACCTTTTTATTCTTACCTGTAGCAAGATATTCACAGATATAGCCGTGACGTTTAGTCTTACATTCACAGATATATCCTTGACGTTTAGTATTACATGTTGATAGATATTCACAGGTATAGCCGTGACGTTAATCTTACCTTCACAAATATATCTTTGACGTTTAGTCTTACCTGTACAGAAATATCCTTGATGTTTAGTCTTACCTTCACCGATATATCAGTGACGTTTAGTCTTACCTGTAGCAAGATAGTTACAGATACAGCCGTGACATTCGTCTTACATTCACAGATATAGCCATAACGCTATGTCTTACCTTTACAGATATATTCTTGAAGTTTAGTCTTAGCCTTGAAGTTTAGTCTTACCTGTAGTGAGATATTCACAGATATATCCGTGACGTTCAGAGCAATCCTCGTCACTGATGGTGGCTTGGATACTTATTGCACCACAGTTCTCTAAGTGTCGCGTGTCATCTGGCTCTAAATTCCACACACTGCAAATTCAAAAGATAGATAGGCATTAGGAAACAACTATTGAATGCAAATTAAAAGTCTTAAGTTTGATGACGCTGATTTATATTCAAATTCTTTTTTGATAAGATCATAACACTAAAATCCTTCATATGATAATAGAAATAATTCTCCAACCTTTGAGCTAAACGAAAATCTATATAATAAAAAGGAAGGAAGAAAAAAGAAAGATTAAAATAGATAAAGAAGAAAAAAGAAAGATTTAAATATATAGCTTTTTACTTATGCTCTTTATTCTCTTTCCCCCTCCTTTCTCGAACATAGATAGGATTAAATTAGAATAAAGTAAAAGGGAGAAATATGTTTTAGTTTATAAAATCAGTTCTACCTATAGTTATAATTAAACTAGTACAGACAAAGACCAGCGATAGGCAAACAAAGCAAAACTCCAAAAAATATGAACAAATTTTACCTTCGAACATCATTATTACTGTTATTCAAATTCAAGCCTACATTAAAATGTAAATCTAAACATGTATTTATTAATAAATAAAACTTACACAATGCCATTTTGTGGCCTAACTCCATAACCTTTAGGGCCCCATAAAAATGTTCCGGGCGACTGGTTTTCATTCAGAGATGTCCACCATCTCTCCACGCTCATGACAATTGTGGCATTCAGAAAATTGGCCTAAAATACACGAAACACGAAACTTGTCCCAATAAAATTTAACTTGCAAATATTTCTGTAACATAAATATTAATGATTTCAGTACAAAAATTAACTGTTTTTATTTATATATCATATTCATATTTTGGCATTGCTTATCGTGCAACTAACGAATTTTTTTGTAATTCTTTTATTTAACTTAGGTGTTTCACAAGCGCAGCATAATACGACCGCAGCACGTGGACATGTGAAATTTGAAAAATTAGGTAAGTGTGGACACATTATTTTGCTGAACATGATAATGTGCTGGACACAGTGAGGTGCTGGACACGGTAATATGACTGTATCATTATTCTCAAAACTGGGTCACTTTTGTTGAATTGTTCTTTAGGAAACATCAAAATCGGATGAAAAATAATGTTTTTCAATATTATACGAAATTGAATTTTTCACCCTCTTTGACCCATTTTAGCTCGAAAACGGTAAGAGGTCGGGAAAATCCATTGACATAATACTGAAGGCGTTCATTTAGAAAGGATTCAGAAAAAAACCCAACAAAATCGGGTGAGAATTTAAAAAATTTCATCTCCTGCAAAATCACATTTTAACCCTTTGATTCCTTTTCTACAAAAAATCGGTAAATGCTATAAAAATGCATGGAGCAATTTTTTGTCGCATTTACCATAAGGAATCATTTGAACAAAAATATCAAAATCGTATGGAAAATAAAAATTTTTCCATATTTTAGGAAACTGAACCCCTTCCCATTTTGTTTTAGCTGGAAAATGATAAGAGTAAGTGAAAATACAAAATTTCTGAAAGCTCTCATTGGGAGAAATCAAATGAAAAAAAAAAAAACAAAATTGGATGCCATCTAGTGCAAAAACCCGCCTCTGTAAAATGTACTGTCGGACCCTATCTCGCCATAAGGCAGTTTTCTATTTCACGAAAAACTTTTTCAAAATGAAAAATATTGATTTGGAATGAAAGATATATGTTACCAAATACTGTTTTTTTTTAATGATATTCAACCGGTTTTGTGTAATGGTTTCACTGGCAAGAATGGGTATACTTAGCGAGATTGGGTCGTCAGCCAGTAATTGCAAAAATTTCTTTCTCATCTGAATGCAATAATTTATACAAGTAAATGGTTGACTTCATTTCGTTTAAAAAATTAATATTTTGAAAGAAAAAAATTCTACAATCCCTAGCGAAAACCGTTCTTATAAGCCTGAAAATCATCTTGTATGGACAGTACTTTTATTTTTATATTCTAAAGAACGACTCACTGCGTTCTACGTCTTGACAAAAAGTTAATAAAATTTCTAAGATAACGGTTTAAAAATTCCAAAAGACATTCTACGGAGTAAGGCTTAAAGACTGTAGAATAACTTTTGTTGCATTTTTATAAGGAATAATTTGAAAAAAAAACCATCAAAATCGGACGAGAAATAAAAAAAGTTTTTAAAATCAGGGCGTGGCCTTTTTTGTACCTCATATATCTATATAACGGGAACCGATGGGACATGACGCTTGTAGCTTGGCTTTTTTCATGGGGAATACAAAGAAAACAACATCAAAGTTGGACAAGAAATAGATAACTTACATTAAAATATAACTTAAATCCCCTTTTAGTCTCTCCCGAAAAATCCAGTTGGCTAGATCGCCCCAAATCGTTACCAACCTTTATCTAGTAACAAAAATCAATGTTCCAGTTATTGAAAGGATCGGTTCAATTCAAAAAATGTTATCTTGCGGAAACCAACCTGTCTACAGACGCCAACACCGACGACAGCGCCTTAACATACTATGACCGCAATTGTTAGCGGAAGTATAAAAATGAAAGATAACCTTTTCAACTATTTCAAACCTTTGATAAATTCACCTGCATACAACATGTACAACAAGCTTTTCTTTGATAGCCTACATCAGATACGCTACGGGCCAAAATTTATGAGGTCAAATTTATAAATGAATAAACTCTAATTGAAATTTTTATAACTGCCTTGTTAAGCACAAGTTTAACCTGCTCAAAACTGCCCGCGTTTATCATCTCCGACTCCCGAGCCGGAGAGTATTTGTTCTTGCTTCCAACAGCTGCGTGTTTTGTGGAGAATAACAAAAAGAAATTTATGTCTATTGGCTCCTTTATACTTCGTTGCGCGAACATCGCACGTCTACCGCACGATGTCGCGTGATTTGCGCTGGCATTTAAATCATAAACAAACCACGACAAGTATGAACACCTAGCGACTTTCGCGCGACGATCGCTTTTGAAGTATAAATGAGACCTTAGTGTGACCCGGTGGAGGATCAAACCTATGACTCTACCAGTAGATCACATTGAGAATTTGATATTTGCCAATTTGATTGCAACAATTTTCCCATATGATGCAATTTGAAAAAAATAAGGTTGTTTAACTACGAGTTCTCAAACCAAATCTGATGACACTCCAAACTTCTTTGTGTGTTAAGGTGTTTGTATTAGCTAACGAAATTCAGGCAAGTTGTCGAAAATGTAAAATGTATTGTAATTAGGAAAAAAAATCCGGATAATCCGAAAAAACATCGAATTTAGTTTGAGAATGTAATGGACCAGTTAAACAATATCTTATTTAATGAAAGTTCGTATGTGTTACCTTATCTTGTCTGGAGTAAAACTGCACTAACGTACTTACCTTATCTTGTCTAGAGTAAAACTGCAGTAACGTAGCTGACGGTTTTTACTTACGTTACCTTCTGTGGAGTAAAACTGCAGTAACGTAGCTGATGGGTTGTACTTACCTTATCTTGTGTGGAGTAAAACTGCAGTAACGTAGCTGACGGGTTGTATTTCTGACAATCGTTCATTGCTTCTTGCCATGTTAGTTTCTGTGAACTGAATAAATAGCATATTCCACCGATGGTGACCCAGTTTCCCACGGGACAATGGTCAGCGGTGATATTACCTAATTTTGTAAGTATATACTATATTATATGTTGAAGTTATGTATTTTCAGGGGGGACAATAATTTTTAGCATGTAATTGCGCGCTAACTTCAAAGGAGTGTTTTGATAACACGTTGAAAGGCTGCAGATCTTTTATACAAATGACATAATTTAGAGAAAGTAACAACAGCACTCGCTATGCGGACTTGAATATACACGTAAATGCACGTAGCCGCCCTGTGATCCATTTTATTACTTTGTTTTAATTTTTAATCCCGTACCTGTGTAGCAAAAAAAAGGTTTTCCTTTGGGTTCATATAAACGAAAATTGTTTGGTGTCCATTTGAAAACATAAAAATGACTGTCGTTTTTTACTGATAGCTTATTACTGTTAGAATAAAATGTAAATTTTCATTTTATGTATAAAACGAAAGATATGGATTCAATGTCAATATCTCGTCAAGAAGCCATTGAAAGTTAAAAATCATCTACCGGGCTTTCGACAGGTATATCATTAAAGGTACAGATAGCATTCTAAAAACATTTTGGGAGATTAACCAAACAAAAAATAAAAAAAATAAGAAGTAAATACCTACAAACGACGAGAGGTATCACTTGGACTAAATTTAAAGACATCAAAAACTGTGAATACCTACGAGGTAGCACCGCGGTGTTCACCTCTGAGCTACTGGCTAATTTAGTACGACTGTAAAATGCAAACACCCGTAATCGTTTATCTATTTTTCAAAAAAGAAAACAAACAATTTACCTACGTCAAAATATATTTTTAAAATGTCCAGTACAACAGTTTTACAATCAGTTAAGCAACTTAATTTTGTTAACACAATTTTATTCAATTTTTGGTTGATTTGTCGGTGTAAAAAAACCAATTCCGAAGAGGTACATGGAGAACTCCTGGTAAACACTTACCGAACAGTAACAATAATGACAGAAAGTTTATCCACCCCATTAATACATAGATATTACAAAAAGTGGGGCTGCACTTTGTTCAATATTTATCATTGATTAGGGATGATTGTAGTGAGATAAACGATTATACCCGAGTGAAACAAACAGGTTAATTATAAAAATCTCAGTTTAAACAGTTTTATTACATAGATAACGAAGATATACTGATTCCCCAGTTGAATATAAGTGATGCTTTTAATGAAATCATACTTTTATTTAATTGACTAATTATATAATAAATACCTCTATGTAAAAGAATAATTATTTCAAAATAAAAGGGCCGATCGAGTAGTTTAACATACAAACGAACAAATAAATCATAGTTCTGACACTCATACAAGAATCAATTTAATTTGCTTGGTAAACGTATAGTTTCTAAATAGAGGAGCTTAACAACATCTGCATAATGCAGTCATTTCCAAATTTTCAATTTGGAAATAAAAAACGCCGATCTTTTGCAAGGGGAACATCAAATTTCCATTCTTGCCAAATTTAGTTGCAATTGGGCCGCGGACATTTCAGAAATAAAATTCAAGTGTTAATCAGGGCTGGACGGATGACAAATGGACAAAAGCAAAGTGAAGGCAACAGCTCAGAGCTCCCCTCATGGACATTGACTGTATACAATCTGAGTAAGCGATGGATCCTATAGGAGACAATAACCTAATTATTATCAGATATTAGGATATGTATCTATATAAGATAACACCTGTTCTATTTCCTACCAGTCAAAGGTGTTACTTGGAAAGTTATTAGAAAAAAATTAATATAATATATTAATAATAATAAGTTTTTACCGATTTTTTACCACTTTGACACACAATGCGTTGAGCAAAATTTGTTGGGTATTTCATAATGAATAATTTGGAAAAAAACATCAAAATCTGATGAAAAATAAACTAGAAAAAACACCTGGCGCACTCAGCAGATTGGAATTTGTCCACATTTAGATTTTCAGTCAATTTGATTTATGAATATTAGTTATTAAAATTAGTGAAAATGATTATGAGGCTTTCAAAATAGGTTACACACTAAATGCTTTGCATCTGTATCTGTATCTTGTAACACAAGACATGATACCTCGCCATACTAATCATCCGAAAGTCATAGTTGTCAAATAGCATACAGAAAAATAAGTTATGCTGAATATCTAATTTATATCTCATAACATAAACGTAAAATAAGACAATCATAACATTTATTATACCTGGAAAATGGAGCGACAACAAAACTTATCCAAAATCACTGGGGCGTGAAATGTAGGTCAAATGATCCAAGTCCTATACATCTGAACAGTACTTCCCAAGATTTATATACATATAGAGTAAAACACCCATAAACATTTACACATGTTACAGTACCAGAGAAATTGAGCTTAACACAAAACATAACCAAAGTCACTGAAGCACGACATGTAGGTCAAATTGATCCAAGACCTACATGGATGCATCTGGACTGTAATCCCCAAGATGAATATACATATAGAATATTATAACAACCTGACAACCATAACATTTACAGTACTTGAGAAATGGAAATTAATGCAAAACTTTCTTAAGTCACTGTAGCCTGAATTGTAGGTCAAAGTGGTCCAAGACCTGTGCAACTGGACTGTACACTCCAAAATGGATATTTGATATACAAGAAGAGTATGAGACTCATACCTTTTAGTACCTGAGAAATCGAGCTTGAAGCAAAACTTAACCAGTCAATGGGCTTGAAATTAGGTCAAAGTGATTCTAGATCTATGCATCTGGACTATACTCTCTTAGATGAATCAACCTGTTTTTATAGTACCTTAAAAATTGAGTAAAACACAAAACTTTACCAAAATCACTGAAGCATGAAATGTAGGTCAACGTTATTCAAGACTTACATGTATCCATCTGGACTGTGCTCCAAAAGATGAATACACAGGTAGAATACTCAATTTTATAGTACCTGAAAAATGGAGCTAAACAATAAACTAAACAAAAGTCACTTGAGCGACAAATGTAGGTCAACATGATCCAAGACCTATGCATCTGTACTATGTTCTCAAGATGAATATAAAGTTAGAGTATGACAAACATAACTTTTATAGTACCTAATAAATGGAGATAGATGCAAAACGTCAAATTCACTGGAGCATAAAATGTAGGTCAAAGTGATCTAAAACCTACCCATCTGAACTCTACACCCCAAAATGAATACACAGATAAAGTATGACCCTCATACCATGTAAGGTACCAGAGAAATAGAGTTAAATGCAAAACTTAACCGTACAAAAAATGGTGGGACTAATCACCCATTTTCAATAACAATCTTAATCTAGTATCAAAAATTAATGTCTCAAAGTATTACAAGAATCATTTTTTTTTTAACAAAAATTATCATGCAGAAACCAACCTGTTATAAGACCCAACCTCCGCCACCGATGCCAACAACAGCGCCATACCATAATATGACTCCAATTTTATATGAACGTACAAAAAACATTTTTTATCATGTTTTTGTGTAGTGAGGAAAAGCACTCTTTTAGAAAACGACTTCTTAAAGTTATACAAATCTTCCTGTTTGTGGAGTAAATAAAATTAAATAAAATGCAGCAGTTTTTATTTCCAAATAACTTACACAAGTAACATCCTTGACTGCTTACACAGGTAAAACTTATCCAAGTCTGTGAACTGTAAAATCTAGGCCATGGCAGACAGGATAAACTTTAACCAAAGTCAGTGAAGTGTGAAATCTAAGTCATTGCAGCTTTATTCTTGTTGGCTGCTTCAATCTTCCCACTTAGTTAACATGGAAAACTGTTAACAGACTAAAACTCAGACATGCAAATTCAAATTTTATTAAATCCTTATCAAAAGGCCCTAGTGGGCATATTATCATGAAAAACATAAAATATCAAAGGGCCCAAGTGGGCATATTATCATGACAAACAAACAGTATTAATGGGCCCTGGTGGGCATATCATGCAAACATAAAGTATCAAAGGGCCCAAGTGGGCATATATTATCATGACAAACAAAAAGTATCAATGGGCCCTAGTGGGCATATTTTCATGACAAACAAAGTATCAATGGGCATTAGTGGCCATATCATGTAAACATAAAGTATCAAAGGGCCCTAGTGGGCATATTATGATGACAAACATAGAGATAACTAATCATTGTCACAAATACATTCCTGACTTATACACGCCTATCATACACTCATGACAGTACAAGAAAACCTTAACAAAAATGTAGCATGAAATTGAGGTCCCGGTAACCTAATTCATGTTGGATGTTTGGCTCCTCACCAAGGCTCATGTATATAAAAGTTTCAACGATCTTATGTGACATCTAACATTACATTAGTTACAAACTAACCCTTATGTCTAAATTAAGTGTTGAAGCCCAATGGAAATGATGGGAATGCCTCTACTTAGTAATATATTTCATTTTCTAAATACAACACTGGGAATGATTATCCAAAATATAAAAAATTACAAAATCTGAATCCAGTTTTGTTGAAGATCTGTTATTTTTTTTCCCTATTTTAAAACAGGTGAAAAGTAGACATAAGACACACAGCTTACTGCAGTAGACTTTTAATTACAAATTTATCACAAAACAATACAAATTATTACATCTATAACAAAAAGTCTAAAATTACAAGTACTCTATATAATTAATTTCAACTTGATCATACTTAAGATGATTTATATTAATATGATCATTTTAACAACCTCTTTTGAGAGAATAATGTTTTGATAATGCTTTTGTTATTGTTCAAAGTACATATACTAGTATATATAGTGTCCAAGAAGTACCACTGTTCTATTGGTCCAAAGTTTGGTCTCCCAGAAAGATGACCTAAAGGAAATATTAGTTAAAAGAAAGAATATGGAATATATTTCATAATAGATACATTCATAATATAAAAAAGCTTAATTTTAACTGTGTGAAAAGGGTTTTTATGGATTGACCCAGACATGCTAGGTATCAACATACCGGTAATAAAGGAAATAAAGACCCCTAGGTTAAAACAATGACTTGTCTCCAATAACCTTATAAACTGGTATGTTTATTTTTTGTGACTATATATATCAAATATATAACCATCTTATTCTGTTGGACTTAAACTCACAAGATTAACTTTAGGATTGTGAGAATCATATAATAATTCAGGGGCGGATCCAGGAATTTTGAAAGGGGGGGCGTAAGTCTTGAAAATCGTCGAGCGGAGCGAGGCGAAAAAAATTTTTGGACTTTTTTTCCTTTTAATGTGCCTCCCCCTTTGGATCCGCACCTTTTACTACTGTAGTTTAATACAA
>JAULBM010008694.1:0-11754 GCA_032357055.1 Geukensia granosissima
TATGCATCTCGGTGATCAAAATTTTTGATGATGAAATTACTATATATCTATTGAAATAATTCCAGAGAAATGTGTGGTTAAAATTGATTGAAATTTATATGTTTTCCTTCTTTCATCAAAGTAATTAAGAAAATTAAACGAGTGCAATTTATTTTCATGATGGTGTTGGGTACCCCCTTAAACAAGTTTGACTATATATTATTAACCTTGGTAATGTTGTAGTAAGCATGCTCACCTAGAGTGCAGACAACCATGTCACAGCCAAATAAAATGCAATGTAAATTCTATGCTTCATGCTCAGAATTTAAGACAATTTTAATACATTGCTTGTGTGCTTTTGTTGAAAATGGACTGTTTATAATTTATACTTGCAATTAAAGTGAGTACAAATGTGCAAAGGGCAGTTGAAACATTATTTTTTGTATTTTCTTGTACTCAGTAAAAGAAAATATAAATTCCTCCTGAAGTTGATCAAACATTTTTCCTCTGACTTCCTCCCTTGTAATTAATATTAGACCTATTAAGCCTAAAACAGCTCAGAAATCCATATCATGTAATTACAAGCAGCATCCATGTAAGCAGAAGCTTTCGATTAAATTGTAGCCAGTGTGATCATATAAATAACGCTCTTAATTCCTTCCCTTAAGCATGATACAATTATCTCGTACAAGATAAGAATATTACCAGCTAAGAGTTCTTATGTGGTTTGGTATTTAATTTTGTTTTGTCTACTGTTAGGCAGTTTTCTGACCAGGCTAAATTTGAGGAATCTGAATTGGTAGGATCACTTTTCTAAACAGGCTAAATTTGAGGATTCTGAATTTGAGGGACCAGTTTACTGACCAGGCTAAATTTTAGAACTCAACATTTGTAGGATCACTTTTCTGAACAGGCTAAATTTTAGAATTCTGCATTTGTAGGACCACTTTTCTGAATATGCAAAATTTGAGGATTCTGATTTTCTGACCAGGCTAAATTTGATGATTCTGAATTTGTAGGACCACTTTTCTGACCAGGCTTAATTTGAAGATTCTGAATTTCTGAACCGGCTAAATTTGAGGATTCTGAATTTGTAGGACCACTTTTCTGACCAGGCTAAATTGGAGGATCCTGATTTTGTAGGACCTCTACTGACCAGACTAAATTTGAGGATTCTGAATTTGTAGGACCACTTTTCTGAACATGCTAAATTTGAGGATTTTGAATTAAATGTAGGACCACTTTTCTGAACAGGCTTAATTTGAGGATTCTGAATTTGTAGGACCTTTACTGACCAGACTAAATTTGAGGATTCTGAATATGTAGGACCACTTTTCTGAACATGCTAAATTTGAGGATTTTTAATTAAATGTAGGACCACTATGTTTCACATATTATTGATGATTTGTGGCTGTTTTCCACATCTGCAAGATAATATCTGTCAAAAATTATTTTTTTTTAAGATAATATCTGTCAAATATTATTTTTTTTACTAAATTCATGTTCATTGATGAATGAATTTCATTTTATCTCTGTCAGATAAAAAATAGTAGACATTTCTTCAAAAAAGACCAAATATAATACAAAAACTATTTATTGATATCAAATTCATTAAAAACTAAGATCTTGATGATACCATTCAAATTTCAGAGAACACCATTACAAAATATTGAATGAACAAAATTTCAAAGCAACCCAAAACGTGACGCACATCATTTTAACCTTGGAATTTTAATGCAGTAATTTACAATTGTATAAAAAGATAGTAATAATGACATCTGTCTATTTCATTATTTGTTATGATATATAATTCGATACTTTGATCATGATATAAATATAAAGTAATTACCTTGGTAACATACTGTGAACAGAAAATGTATACAGTAAAACCTGTGTAATATGACCACCCTTTAGATTGTGAAACTTGATAAGATTTGACAGGGGTTTCATTTAGACAGGGAATATTAGTGTGAAATTTAATGACTGGCAGAAGTTTGGTTTTGGTTTATATTAGGGTTGGTATAATGGACTGGTTTTACTGTAGTTTGTATATTTTAATTATAGCATGTACATTTATTGAAAGAAGCAAAGTATCTATTTTTTTTAATATTTTTATGAATAAGTTTGTCATTAAAAATTCTCTTTTAGAGAATGTTCTGCATTAAAGCAAATAAAGTTAATGATTAATGTTGGACTCAGCAAGTTTTCAATAGAATGGCAGATTAAAAATGAATAACTTAAAACCAGTATGCCTTAAATATAATATCAGCCTTTAATTTTCTAGTAAGCAATACATGTATGTAAAATCATAATTTCATAGGAGCAAATCAAAAATGGTGGGCAGGAGGTTGGTGGTGTGGGGAGGGGGCACTGTAATGGATATTTTTAACTTCTACAATCATTTGTCCACACCCTTTTTTTTTTATTAAAAAGTGTATTTTTACTCCCATTTTGGAAAATCTAGATCTGCCAGTGCTTTGTATCAAGACAAGATATGGACCAAAGGGTAAAAGTAAAGGACATTGCACGACCTCATAAATGTCATAGTAAGGAAAATTGTTTCCACAGGGCATAAAACAGCAGCATATCATATTGCAATAAGACCACATCAGATGGTTGTACAGGGTTATTTTTGTGCAATGTTTTTGCGGTTTTTTATTTCATATTTTTCCATGCTAGAGGGTCAATTTACATTGAGTTTCGTGTAAATTAACCAAATTACAATGTGCAAGCCAAATTTTAATTTTTCGTTCCTGCATGGTAATAACATTATATTAATCGTGTGTCCGTGTGCGGTGCCAGTACCCCTGTACCACTCTCACATCAGGTGTGACCTTTTTATTGATCTTTTTGGGCTCTACTTTTTCATATACTTTGTGATATATCTTATTTGATCAAAATTTGGGTATTTTTAATAAAGTCGATTTGTTCATAATTCACTGTGATTTGTTCATAATTCGCTTGTTTGATTTGTAATTTTGCCTGCCATTTTTATTATGGTATGGAGACCTTCTTGCAAGAATTTTGTATAAATATAATCCATATAAAGGTGACAAGGATTTAATCTTACTTGGTACGTAAGACATGTTCGAGTTAATCTACCCTACAGCATTGTGTTGCAAAGTTGCACATGTACTTCAGGGGAAGTCAAAATTTATTAAAAAACAAATATTGGATAATAATTCATAAAGGCTTAGCACCTGGAAATCTAGTAAGATTATCAGCCTTTCTCTCCCACGATTTAATAGACTGTCACCGGAAAATTCTTCCGTTTCTAAGACAGAGCACCTGAAGATAGTGACTTGTGTTTAAATAATTACATACATGTAGATGCTTTAACTTTAATTTAAAAGTATTTTCTTTAATGGATTTTATCTAAGGATAATGTTCCTCAGTTTCTCTGTTTTGTTTTTAATTTATAGTAAGATAAATTCGGAGTATAATCTGTGCAAAGTTATCACGATGTCAGAAGTTTATTCTTCAACCAGGACATGTTTTAAATTCCAAATGGTGCATCAGTCTACCCCCTGTATCCTCTAAAGCCCACAAATCTTTAATAGACCAATCTGTATTATGCATCTGTAGATAAGTGTTATAAGACATCTTGAGATTTTCCTGTAATTCTTGAGATTCATTCTTAGAATCTTATGTGGCCTGATTTAAGTGAAAAGTGGTGAATGAAATACAGAATTTTATTTTAAAAGTCTTTCCAATCTTCCAGTGGCAGTCAAAAGCCGTTTCCCTGTTGTGTCCCACCACAACCCACTTGCAGTAATGTTTTGATTAGTTGTTGAAGAATATGTATGAAATATTTACAGTTAAACAATCCATCATTTTGTATTTTTGGGGCCTTTTACAACTTCCTTTATGGTATGGATCTTGGCTCATTGTTAAGGTCGTAATGGGACCTGAAGAAGTTAAAATCTCCAATGTTATTTGTTGGATGGATGTCTTAACGGACAATCATATCAGATACCCTACCTTAAATTAGTATACCAGACAATTTTCTGCATATCATCTTCACAATTTGCCATCTCACTGTTTTTGTTTTTAGCAACTAATTGGTTACACTCATAGCAGATTTATTAAATATTAAAATTTCGTCATATATTTTTAAACAACCACTTCTCACAGTTTTGATTGTATTATCAACTAGAAATTGTGAAGATTAAAATGCCGAGGTATTTTATGATTTCATAAAACAGTCTTGTAATATATGAGGTGGTAGCATAAATATGTGAGAAATTATTAACAAAACCCTTGACAGCTATAAGTCAACCTGTTCCTTGAAAGCGATAAATGGTCAATATTTAATCTGAACTTATCTTTATTTCTTATTTACAAAATACTAATATATTTATAAATGTAAACTGTTCAAACACTGGGAGAATAAGTAAACTGTTGTTTAAGTGGAATTATAGCCATGTGTTTCAACCCGAGCCTACGGTTAAAATATATGTACTTTATCACAGTGAATTGCTGCAATACCAGTTTATAGTTCTTCATGTAATCAACTTGCAGTTGCACTTTTGAAATTTAAAATTTGTTTATTACTTGTTCATTTCAGATACAGCAGTCAAATTGCAATAGTTTAAGACATAAGATGTAATGTCAACAATGAGAAAAGATCATGTCTCAGTATTTTCAATATTTTTTGAATAGTAGGAAATTTTGTTGGAATAGGCGGAAAAGAATATATAAACATATACATGAATCTGTATACTTTTGAAAAATTACTGCAAAACCTTGCAAAGATCGGCCGGCTTCCGGTTTTTAATGAAAGTTAAAAGCTTTTCAGCTGCTTTTGCTAATGGTGTGAGCTACGTACCATTTGGGAAAAATCTAAAGTATACAGCAAAAAAAAGTCAAATCCAATATTTCAGAAAAAGCTTATTTTTAATACATATGAAATCCTTTGGAATTTAGGGCCCATTTGTTTTTGTCCCACATCCATTTCAGTCAAAATTATTTTTCGACTCAATAAGCTATATCAATGTTAATATCTTTATTTATTATAAAACCTGTTTATGGTTGTTTAATTATCTATACTTTTCTGGTTTATCTAAAGAATTAATGGGTCATTACCTGATGTCAAATTAAGAAGAAATATACATGGAAAGGACAAATTTGTTATCATCATCACATTAAGCTAGGCAATTTGCACATTCACAAAAAGGTATTCATTCCATCTAGCCAATAAGTAAAATAGAAAACAGATTTGAGCTTGGTAATATATCCCAGAATATGATACCAGTTAATTAAGGTTAATAGTAAAGCTAATTTATTAGATAGAGAATAAAAATAAATATCAGTCTCATGCTGACTTAATTGTGTTGATTATCTGTTCTGAGCTTGTTAATTTGCCTGTGATATGACATGTAGGATGTTACACAAGAAAGATTTTCTAATGTTTTTTATTTGGATGTTTTTTTTTTGAGTAATTTTTTTTCACATATTTTAGGGATTTTCTAGTGTTATTTTATATGATGATAATTTCTACAGTAATATTTCAAATTGTGGGAAAAAATCAAAGCAAAATCTGAACAAATATTTCTATGAGCTGGCTACCTAGTCTGCCTAAAAAATTGTATAAAAGATGATCTACTTCAAGACAGGGATGCAGTAAACATACCTCCCAATTCACTGCTCACTGCACCAGTAAAGGCATAAAATGGGGAAACATTATATTTCATCGAAAAAAAGTACAAAACTATGAACCTATAATTACATTTTTCTCACTCAGATCTCACTCAGAATGTTTGGTGGTGAATTCCTTCCCTAATCTGATTCCGGAGTTTTATGGAGTCTTTTAAGAAGCTAAGAAAACAAGTTTTATGAAGTCGTTAAAGAAGCTAAGAAAACATAAGTTTGAAAAAAAAAATTTTGGGTATGGACCATTTTCTGTGGTTGAGGTAAGAAGAGGGGAAACAAACTACCCTTTTTATTTTGGCTTAGGGACCATTTTCATTGGGTAGGTAGGGAGAAAGGAAATGAACAACTTTTATATTTTGGCCTAGGGACCATTTTCAGTGGGGAGGTAGGGAGAAAGGAAACAAACAACTTTTATATTTTGGCCTAGGGACCATTTTCAATGGGGAGGCAGGGAGAGGGGAGACAAACAACTTTTATATTTTGGCCTAGGGACCATTTTCAGTGGGTAGGTACATGTAGGGAGAGGGGAAACAAACAGCTTTTTTATTTTGGCCTAGGGACCATTTTCTGTGGTGAACAAACACTTCTTTATTTTGGCCTTGGCTATATCTCAGTTATCTTCATGCAGATGTGTGCAAAATTTTGATTAATGATATAGTTTTTAAAGAGATAGATACATAAATTATTAATGATAGATTTATTGACCTAGATAAATAACTTAAGCTATAATATCTTATGTTCCATTGACATTGATGAAAACATTAACCCTTGCTGACATTAATTAAGAATGACAGAATTCTCCCCAAGATGGGATAACCAGTAATTATGTCCATTTCCCTTTAAGGAAGTAAGACAATTACATAGAGTTTGGAAATTTATAGAAAGATGGATGTGTTCATGCTGACTTTATGGCAAACTGTCAAATGTTGAAATATACCAAAATTTATCACTTTTCTAGAAAACACACAAAAAGTATAACACTTTTTTGTGTGTGATTATTTTATTTTTTATGTTTGCAAAATTGTTTCAGCTATTAACCATGCACAGTGTTCCAGCCAAGAATGGAACAAGGCAGGATGCTCGAAAAAGGCATTCCCATGAGAAACTTTGGGGGGGGGCTTATTATTACAATACTAGAATTAAAGATATTTTAGTTGTTTATTTTGTTGTGAAATGGTATTTAATGTATAAATATAGCTAAGAACAGACCTCTGACATCAATAATGGAGAAACAAAGATATTAATAGCCAGAAGGGGGATGGTAGGGCACTACATGTGCTCCACCCTTCTATTTTTGGCTAGCTGAAGCAATAATGTAGAAAGCATTGAAAATGATTCAAAGACTCTGAGATGTACTTAGATATGCCATTACTTATTAAAGGAAATCTGCAGGAAGACATGCCACATATTCAAACTCATTATTCTGACGCATGGCTGGACCAGTTTTTGCTCTTACTGTTAAATGTTGCGTGGTTTGCAAAGAAGCAGTAAATAATACAATTTTCATGTCTTTGATTTGACCCTGACTCTTTGTACTCAAAGCCAGGACACACAACCCATTACACCACAAAGGCGGTGAAAAAAAAAAGACAAATGATAGTTCCACTCTGTAAACATTGAATATATTCACAGATTTTTTTACGGTTTAGTTTTCCAATAACTGTTATATGTTTGTAACAGTATTTATAATCAATTTCAATTAAAATTTACAAAAAATATATTGCTGTATAACATGATTGGAAAATTTCATCGAGATATTATGATTTATAAAATAATTGAAGAACTACTCAATTTTGTGCAGATGAATAATTAAATAATAGATCCAAAGTTCTAGTACAAAATTTTTATATTGAATGTTTTATCTGGGGAGTCGTTAGGACACACTGTTCTGTTTCTCTCCGGAATCCATACATCTCCGATTCTACATCACTTGGACTATTATGGCTGATCAATGTCTCTGCTGAACATTACCTATTAAACTATTGATGATTAACGTTAAACTCGGACGTAATTGTCTCGGTGCGATGTAAGTATATTAACCACATGGCCCATTATACTAGTAATTGATTTGAAAATCAATGTTACTGTAAGACTCGAGTATTCGTTTTTGTTTCACTGACGGGGGGAGTATGAATGCATGAAGTGTTTTTATGGAGTTTTCACTTGTCCCAAGTAGGATTATTTGTATTATGGAAAGGCATGAGTGACACTTGTTACAGGAAGTTTTCACGACTCTTATTCAAGTTTAATGGTTGCAGAATCTGGGAAAATTTCACCCGCTACCATCAATGAATTTTTTTCACAAGCTCGACTTTTTGTAAACATAGAAGTCCTTTGTTAATAGGAAAAATCAATTTAAAACATGTTTTCCTCCACATTTTAAAAAATTTTATCCTGTGCTTTTGGTATAGATTGAAAATCAGAAGATAGATTTCTATTGAAGCTTGATATACGAGGCTACAATAATGGTGTATTGTTATATAGATCTGCTCCGTTTTGTATGAGAAAGTTTCGAATTAAATATGGGTTTGTTGATAGCAAATCAACTGATTATTAAAATTTGAGATAATAGCCGTCCGATTTTACGCAGGTAGAGGCCTTTTTTGACAAAGCTTTTCATAGCTTGTCATAACATAAAGCGATATGTACATACAAGTATTTATTAATAATCCGTCGAATGTGATAAATGTAATATAACAATGTATTTAAATTACAATTTACATTGATCGACTCTTATTGATAAAGTGTAGATTTTATCTCTGATTCGTTTTCAATGCGGGATTGTTCAAATTTAGACGATTAAACTTTGCACTTCAAACCAATTTTAAAACTGCATTGACATTTAATAATTAGCACATTACTTTCATTGTAAAAGTAAAAATGATTTTCTTTTCTTTTACAATGCTCAGTGTGTTGTAGTTAAAAAAGGGGAGATAATCAGGCTATTATTCAATTATACAATGCAATGTAATACCAGGGTATTTAATTGATTTGAATGTAGAAAATTTAAATAACTTTAACAATCGATCAATCGTTTTATTAAAAAGGATTATGTCATCAAATTTTTTATGAAAAAGTACAATTCTCTTGAATAAGTTCTCGGAGTGCTTAAAATTACATACAAATTGTCCCCTAGGTTTTCGTTGCCATGTAGTATAAAATTTTGTAAATATTAGTGTATTGATAGGACCAAATTCTTGTAGCTTGGGCTGGTCAATGCATTCATTATTATTTGGAAATTATTTTAACTGCAGAATAATACATAGGAAAGAAATTCAAAGTGCATTATTAGCAGTCATTTTCAAACATGATTTTGACACAAAAATTCATGCCTATTATGTCAAATTTTGGAAACACTATTAGATTAGCAAATTTATGTAGATAAAAAGCTGAAAATGTCTCCATGGAAATTGGAATGTGCAAATAATAATACTTTTACAGTATGGTTTTGTATTGCTATAAACCACCTCCGGTTTCTACATAGTCCACAATAAGTCGCAAAACTGTATGTGATGTTGGCGTGACAGTAAGGAGATGTCACGCAAGGATTGCACAACGAATTATAAATGAGCTCCAAGTAGTACATTTGAGAGAAATCTATATTTTAGAATTTCAGTGTTCAAAGTGAAATCCATGAGGAGAATTCATTTCTATATCATTCATCATTGCATCAAGTTGCTATTTTTTTATCTGTAGATTTTTTGTCACCTTCCCACAGATCATCAGTATTATCAATGTATTTATACCCATAAAACCATTAAATAAAGCCTCCCACCTGCCTGACAATGTGAGGTTAAATATCTATTAACTATTATCTTTAATCTTCCATTTATCATCCCTTTAATTTAAAATTGACCAAAACATTAATATCTGGACAATACAATATAATTGATTCTTCTTCAGAAAAACAATACAAGTTGAAATTATGATAAACAAATCCCCAAGGAGGTAAAACTTTCTGTGTGTATTAGAACAAGTCTTTACATGAAAGCAGTAGGGGGAATTTTTAATTTTTTTTAGCTGTGGTGACCAGTTAGTAATTCATTTCTGTCCAAGTGACCAGTTAGTAATTCATTTCTGTTCAAGTGACCAGTTAGTAATTCATTTCTATCCAAGTGACCAGTTAGTAATTCAATTCTGTCCAAGTGACCAGTTAGTAATTGATTTTTGTCCAAGTGACCAGTTAGTAATTCCTTTCTATCCAAGTGACCAGTTAGTAATTCATTTCTGTCCAATAAAGACTTTATTTGACTATTTTGGCTGATATTCTTAAGTGAATGTTGCAGTGCAAAATAAAATGATGTACTTTGACTTCACTGTATATAGAATCTCTAGTATTTGTCAGAACTTTTCTGATAGGCTATGAGATTCTTGTTGATTGGAGAGACCTCTAGGCCCTGTGAAATGTGTCATCTTGGTTTTTTGTTAATGTTTGATAAATCATGCCAGCATGTTGCTACAAGTTTGAAAAAGCTAAGGCATATTTTTCAAAAACACATATTTAGATTGTATGTAAACTAGGTGAAGCACTGGGCAGGTAAACTATGCAATGACTGGTTTTCTTCAAGTTAAACATCTTTCAAATAGTACATTTACCAGGAGACTCATTTACAAATTAGTTCATCTGCCAGTTGTGTTCTAGTTGATAGTTACCAAACTTTAAGGTTGTCTATGCTAGGCTGACACAGTCAAATATGTTTCATTCAAAACCAACTGGCATTTTAAATATCTTCTTCTCAGGTCGTTGCCATCAAATTTTTGAATTTCTCTAGTTTTATCCATTTCAAAGCATTTTATTTTTTTTTTGTCTACTTACACCCAATTCTTTCACTATTTCATATAAAAAACATCTGAAAGAATCGTTTTAGGATATTTAAAATTCTTATTTCTACATTTAGAAATTAAAAAGACATAACCTGTTACTATAAAACCAATGAAAAATCTAGAGAAATCTGTTTTCTGCAAAATGCTGAAGGTGAACTAAAATACAAGCACAGTAAAACGTACAGTAGACAGAGAGTTTTGTATGAAAATCTCCAAAGCTGGTGAAATTTCTCAAAACTTTCTTCGAATTTCACCAGCAATCTTCGAGCTGTGTTTATAATGAAAAACTCCAAAGCTGATGATCATTTTAGTAAATATTATTCATGTTCTTGCCATGATATGGCTGAAATACTGCCGACGTGGCGTAAAACACCAATCAATCAATCAATAAACCAAAGCTGATGAAATTTTTCTGACTTTCTCCCACATTTAAGGGGACAAGCAATCTCCAAGGTTAGGCTAGAGTGGTTTTCATACAAAACTCTGTTTTTACTGTATAATCAAATTACCACAACCAAGGACAAATTTATTATGTAGGAAATACTAAGAAATCAATCTTATGTAATTTTGACGTGCCTCAGTGTTATAGTATTATGATATTTTTTTTAAATGGAAGTATTAATGAAATTTTTTGTTATTGTAATTATTATGCTTAGTGATTCATCAAGAAATTAAAAATTGAAATTATGTTCTGATAAATATGAAAACATATTTTATTATATTTGCCATTCATAATTAGGTAATAAAACCGCAGACAGAATTGTCTTTCTGTGACAGTTAGATTGGACAAGTTTGACATTGAACAATCAAATGTTTACAAGTGACACAATATTGCGTCCCTAAAAATTGGATATATTTTTGTTACATTGTTTAAAATGAAATATTGGAATCAATTTAAATTTAATTTGATAGATTTAAATTGAATTTTATATGGTTAAAAGTACAGTACTATACTGCTTGAACCCTCCTCCTTGGCACACATAGCAATCACTACAATAATAGAAATCTCTTGTTTAAATTTAAATTTTCATAAAATTTTGTGTTAATACTAAGGTTGAAAATCAGTTCAGTTTGATCAGGGGCAAATTCAAACAAGGATAGAACTGTTATGGCCGTCATTGACTTCAGGGGACCCAACCCTATGAGACTCTTATCTCATCCCACCCTTACCCTCAACCAAACCGTAAGCCTAACCTCAACCCTAACATAAACCCTAAACCTTAACCATTACCCTAATCAAATTTAACCCATAATCAAACCCTAACCATACACAATATCCTAATCCTTTCGTACTGGGTC
>JAULBM010008705.1:0-11752 GCA_032357055.1 Geukensia granosissima
ACTAGGTTTCAGTTGATGTCGGAAACCAGTTAACATGGTTAATAGAAAAACAATTACACAGTTGTCTTTCTTGATTACGACTCGAATAGTTGGATATGGTGCAACACAAATTACTGCTCTTGTCGTAAGATCTCCATTTTTTTCTTCTCACTATATATGTTTTATGGTTGTGATCACATGGAACCCTCCATTTTACTCTGAAATCACTAATACCAGATTGCAAAATTGACAATGCAGTGGGTGTTTTTAAGAGACAGGAACTGCTAACCCTTCCGGACCATCTGAGTTAACTCCCGTTTTATTGGTGGGGTCCACATTGTTCATAGTTTTGTGTTTTAGTACTATATGTATAGATGTCATGTTCCGTCTTGTTCGTGTTCGTGACGACTTTCCACTTTTTCTTTCGCATCCTCTAACGGCTTTGTGTTTTCACCATTTTTTGTTTGCTAGTTCTTGTACTTTTAAAAGTGATGGACTCTATGTTTTAGAAATCTTATTTTGCACATGTTCGATTGTTTGATTTGTGCATCAAATGGAAATATCAATGAGTTTGACAAATAATGTTATTTCAAAATCAAGCACAAACAAACAAATAACACTGTGATATTCAGTGCAAATGAGTTATATTAAGCTTTTTAATTAATTGCAATCATTAAGCAGCATGTAATATTCGGTATAATCAAACTCTCATTAACTAAAAAATTCTTAATTGTGTATTTATTGCTATATTTGAATAATTCGAAGCATAAAATTTAATATCTAACAGATCAAGTTCCAAAAACGTAAACAACTGATAAAAGGTATGGCCGTAAGTTATTTCATGACTTTTTAAAACAAACAATTTTGCTGTCAACAAAACATCAATGTATTTCTGAATAAAAGTAGCTATCAATATATTTTGATGTTGCTATCCATTAAGGAAACAAGAAACTTTAATCGTTCAATGTCATATACATTTTTATTACTACAGTTTTTGAGTTCACATTTAAAAATTTGTTATCGTTAATACACATTACTGTGGAGTCTTGTAGATTTTCACAGCCGAAGAGATCATTTTGAACTTCCTGTAGATATGTGATGGTACTGTGATGACATTAATTCCATAAATTTTCAACGTTCACTTTGTGTATATTTATATGGCTAGCCTCTACTGCCTCTGTAGAATATTTTGGCATAAAATTTATTCCTTAATTATATAAGATCTTCAGTTCAGTACAGAACAATGAAATGGGACCTCTACATATCATTGGATAAAATGCACAAACAGACTGCAAGATTCATCACAGAAAAGGGACACAAATCACAACAGTCTTGTAGCACTCGACTTACATGAAATAAGTAGTCACTTTGTACAGAATGTTTAAGGGGCTACAACATGTAGTTTCCTTCATCAGTTAACCATTAATCCGATTAAAGGGGCAATTACGACCGAAGAATTGACAGCTTTATGGCTACAGATATTTAGGGTAAACAAGTGAAAAATTTTAAGGCTGCTATGAAAAACTACCAAGACACAATAATATACAAATTGATCTGTTTTATTACCGTTAACAGTGGCATGACATAACGATATAAAGAAACCTTGAAGTATTTTGAAAATAGCCTTGAAGTCGATACACTGAACAATTACAAATGAAAGTCAATATAACAAATGGACACTCGATGAGTTTTGAAAATAATAATGTTTAATAAGGTAGTGAAAAGGTGTAGTAGTAAGGATGTAACAATTCTCAATAGGTTTATGAAAAGCTCGTAATATATCTAAACATCAGAATTTCTTAATTGTTTCTCTCCTAAATAAGCGGTGTTTTTATAAGAAGTAACACTAAATTTGTGCTCTAAGCATTGGTTGCAGGATTGACCTAGGTCCCATGTTTGGTATAAAATCAAGAATGTGGATGGAATAAAGACGGGCTGCATATATTTTGAAGTTACTTAAGCAGGATGGATTCATTAAGAAGTTACGAAAACATCTTCAGAAGGCGCCTGATTTATCAAAATATATTGCTTTAATAAGCAATATGCTTTAAAAAGCAATAACACGAGATAAATTGAGGTATCAAAGTTGTTAAAATACTCGTAACAAGCATTTCCACTTAACAAGAGACGGTGTCAAATTCATTTAATTTCATTTTCATTTTTTATGACAAAGAAACTTTTAATGCGCAGTACATGTGTATAATGAACCATTTGATGTGAAGGCGGTATTTTATTATTAAACGCAGACAATAGTCAGATGTCGGTGATGATGATAATCATGATAATGAACATTTTTAAAATTAAAGTACTTTGATGAGCTGAAATATTAAAAAAAAAGAAAATGCTATATCTATGTGAAAGCAAGGCAGTACAATATAAAAAACAGTTAAATTCAAATAAAAGTGGAATAATGTGTTTCGTTAATGAAAACCAAATAGATAGATGCGATATTGCATTATCAAAAGACTTCTGTATTTTCACCTGTCAAAAACAAATACTCCTTTAGATACTTAAGCTAACATTAAAAATCTATATGGAAAGCATTTAGTTTCTAGTAGAATATTGTGCGAGATTCCTATATTTTTTTGCACTATGCATATCCCCTTTAAAAGCAATGCGCCCATTTTCACAGTAAGCTTTCCCATAATATTGGCAATTTAAATCCTTTACACTGTGTTGCGTACTAATGTAATATAGTTGCACTGGCATATGAAAATGAAATGATATCGGGTAAATAATAATAAAAAATGAAATGTACATAAAGCTACAGATCTCCACAAATACACAAAAACGAACGTTTATTATCAACAATGTACATGTAACATAGCATATAACATAAAGTGGAATCCCAACCATCCCCTAACAAAAGGCTTAAAATGAAGAAAACAAAAGCAGTAACAGACAATCTAAAAAAAATTTTAAAAATTCACCGATTCTACTTGAAAGTATCTGTATTACAGTTATTAAAAACAAAAATACGTGCAAAAGTAAGATATCTAATGAATGCTCGCTGTTACTTAAAACAAGCTCAGGATGAGATTCATTAAGATAAGACGAAATGTCATCAAAAACAGTATGTTCGACGATTTAACACTGTGTTGTCGATAAACGTGAAGAAAGATACAAAATGTAAGATTGGTGCAATGCCAAATTGGTTAATATTTTTGTAAGGAAGGGATTAGTTTACCAACAAAGCAAGATGTAAAGTTATTTTTACAACGTCAAACATGTACTTTTTATGGATGGATTATTTTAAATGATAAAAAAAAAGTTACGTTAAGCCCCTTATTTGTCACACACAACAATAAGTTGTGAAAATGCTGTATAATAACCGTGTTCAAATAATTCATAACTGATTTTTATATAATGTTCATCATTTCGACAAAACGACAGGGCATACTTCACTATTTTAACAAGAACTTCACATTTTCTGTAAAAATATTTTAAATAATAATTTTTAACTATGCAAAGTTTGGTAATGATGTTTTTGTGAGATCTTTATTAAAATCGACAAAATTGTCAAATTTTGCATCGCATTAAGTAATTTTTATAGAATTTTCATATTTAAAACAATCTCTGTGTGCCATGGCGACCGAACTTTTGGATTTTCTTTTTATAGACATTATTTTTGCAATCGACATGAAATAATGGATATTACTCACTTTTTATTTTTAAAGGAAAGTATTGGGCACAAAATTTGCCTTCGACCCTTGTCTTTTGTAATGTTTATAGGTAATGTTTCCATATAACGTAGTATGTGATATCCCTTGTTGTATCAAAATTCTACATTTGCAGCCGTATTTTTGTACATTGTATCGTTGTAAAGGTTATAAAATTTTAATTAATAATTTTTTTCTAACAATTGTTTTGTCGTTTGTTTCTAAGAATAAAGTTATTGTTGATTATTTTGGCTAAAATAGTTTTATGTTATCCTTGTTTTCAGCGAGACTGGAGGATTTTTTGTGGCAGAAATCCAAAGACCTAATTGTTCTAGTGTTTTATCTTTGATAGTACTGAAAGATGATGAAGACGGGAACAATATGTCATGCCTGCAAGATATATGTTACAATTTGACGTATAAAATTTTATACCACGATTTAATTAAAACAGATAATTATACACTTTCTGAAAGTGAGTACATTAAGCTTCTAAAAAGAAAAACTACCATTCTGTTTGAATGTGTAAATGTTAGCAATGGAGTACTTTATGTCAAAGAAACATCAGCTTGAACTGAAGTAATGCCATGTTTATCAAAGAAATTTAAAGACCTTGAAATATCACGGTAACACAATCAATTTTCTACTTGTCGAAAACAACATAGTAACCAAAATGAAACATAACAGTAAACTATGTAGCAAACAATAGATATATATCACAATATGCCACTTTAAATTTGATGCACTTTATGGGCATTTCGTCGCGTAATCATTGCTAGAGGTCGAATTCCAGTAAAAAGAATAACGACGAATTTAGACACACCGAGATCAGAATAAAAAAACTGGGGTCCAAACTGAGCAAAATGATACCCTTGCATCAGAGGAATAAGCTTAAATATTTCTGGTAATTTGTGTCAGAAATTGAACGTTAGATTAAAAGCCATTGACGCTAACCCGATTAAGGGTCACAGGATTCCACAACGGTAGTCGCGCGCGAGACAGGAGATACTTACAATGCTGCAGCACCTGATCATATTCCTGTTTTGTAAAGGAGTTCGTGGAGTCCAAACCTTTGTTCATTTTGTTTCCGTTTTCGTTTTATCTTTTAGTTTGTTTCGTGTTTGTCATGTCTCCTAGACTATGCACTATTGATCTCTGTCAACGGTATTCTAAACTAGACTTTAAATGAATTATTCTAGAAAAATTTCGAGCGATTTGGCTAAAACGCCGTCAGGATTATCAATGGTAACATACACCTAAAGGTAAAAGTAAATGTTTAAAAAAATACCAATTTAAGTCTGTTGCACTATATGGCCATTTCGTCAGATGTCTGATATCTGGTTAAAAATAATATGACGAATTATAAAATAAGAACCCCAAAACTATAAAAAAAGGAGCGAGTGCACATTCAGATAAAGTCCATTTCAATTCCTTTAAAAATAAAAAAAAATAAACCGGCGACTGTATATGCAAATTATTAAATATGGAAGAATCTGGTTGTACATTCTACAACATCATACGTCCATAACATGAACTTCAAATGTTTATGGCAAGTTTTTGCCGTTCATTTTCACCATAATAAACACTATGCCTTATTGATTCTACCTTAGTATGTCATGTCCAGGTAAACAGTAAAAATAATTCTCGTTGAGTTATAGTGGGAAAAGTTCTCAAAAACAAAATATACAGAAATCAGGGACGTATTGTCCTTATCCTTCTTGTGACAGATTTAACAATGAACTAATTTGGCAGGAAAACAAAAACGCTAAACGGGAAAATCCATTTTTATGAACCTGAAATTGATATTTGCAGTGAGTATTATAGTGACTGGTACAAACGTGTTTTTAAAGTAAAACCATCTTCGAAAGACCTAGCTCCAAACAGTGAAATTGCTCGTTTGTTGTACAATTTTACGTTACCCTTTGAATGTATGTTTTTCTTTCTCATTAGTCCTACTTAAAAAAAACAGGCGACTGGCATGACATATCTGAAGTGTTGCTAAGATGATACACTATAAGGTAATACTAAACCTCTATTCTCCTAACAAGAAAAAAAGAAAAGTTCAGAAATTATGGTAAAATCTACAATAATAAGCGAGGTTATAATTGTTTGTGAAGTTTAAATCTAAAGAATAAAAGCCTTTTTAAGGATTTCTGTTGATGAATAGTTTAATTATTTAGAGTTGACAAGTACCTATGGATAACTCCTCTACGTTTATGCATTTGTGATTTTTTTCTGTCGCAACAACACTATAACATTGTGCAAACCTAAACTCAGGTAGCTTTTTAGTCACATTATTAACTTTGTATTTTTTTTAGACAGAAGTCATGAAGAAGGAGATTTCTTGGCAATATTTGTGTCTGGTGAGTAACAATATATAAGATTTGACAGCAACTGCAAGTACCATTTTGAGGTCGATTCTTTTGTTGTATCTTGTATTAGTTTAAAATGTATTTGTTATTGGTTTTCAGTATCGATCTCAAGTGTTAAATCCATTACAACCGTTTTAAAATTGTGTTTTATTGCTGTTTTGTCATACCACTGTCCCAGGGTTGGGCAGGGTTGAGCGTTCACCAACCGGTTTTACCCCACCACATACTTATGTGCCTGTCCCAAGCAAGGAACCTGTAGTCCAGGGGTTGCCGTTGTTTAGTTAGTCATTTATTGTTATTTGATCACAATTTTTTTAATAGAGCATAGAGCATACCAAATTTCACCATATACATGTATATGCAACATTGGTTAACTTGTATTTTGGGCATGGTTGGCCTTTTAATTGACAGAAACAATTTAGAGGAAAAGTCGGGATTGCCTTCAAAATCTCTCGTATTAAAAACAGGAGATGTGGCATGATTGTCAATGAGCCATTTACAAGAATTTTAACAACTTTTTCCGAGTTGGACTAGGGCCAAATTCTCGAGTATTTTGTTCATTCAATATCGCGTGTATTATTAAATTAGAGGTTTCTTATTATCTTGAATATCTAATATTACCCGGACATGTAAATTACCCGATAAAAGGCTATGGCTATGGTTAAACTATAGGCACGGGCACACTTAAAAATATTAATATTTATATTTTAATAAAAGCTTAATGTGTGACATTTTAAGTTAACACTACAATCAAACACTTGAGTAAAAAATGAAAGATGGCAACATTTAAAAATGTCACCTGCAGGATTTGAACTCGTTCGGAAAAAACATATTCATATTACAACTGTCTAAAAGCTTTACCACAGGACCAAACTGCTAATATTGTTCATTACGATTTTAAACGAATTCAGATAGTTTCAAAGTAGGGTCAAGTTAATTTTTAATGTAGTTTTTTCAGAACGACTTTGACAACCAATCTAATTCTTTGTACATGTACAGGTACTTAAATTAAGTTTCTGAAAAGTAGAACTTACATGTATTTCTGGCTATGAAGGTTTTTGGAGGGGGATTCCCATGATAAGATATTAAAAATCGCTTAAAATGTTAAATTTGCACTTTTGTTCATGCTCTTTTCC
The DNA here is from genome assembly GCA_032357055.1 of Geukensia granosissima. NCBI lineage: Eukaryota > Metazoa > Mollusca > Bivalvia > Mytilida > Mytilidae > Geukensia > Geukensia granosissima. The sequence goes on from JAULBM010008705.1 coordinate 7,144, forward strand.
ATTTATTTTTCCTATTTAGAACATTTAGAATCGCAAAATTTTGACAAAAAATTATCAACAGGACATTTTACTTATACAATTTTTTATTTTTTGTCCGAGTAACAAATTACAAGAAAATTGGCAATCAAGGGGAACAATTTTGCAGAAAAAAATTGCCTTTTTTTGTCAGTTAACTTTTTCAACAGCACCGTTATTAATTTTTCTTTTATGGTGGAAGCAAAAGAAAACCGAGGGACCAGACAAGTACAAAATGTAAATGTGTGCGGATGTATCGAGAGAGATGTTTGGATCCTGTTGATTTTAAACTCTTAATTCGGGACGGTATCACTACAAATCTTTCCCTTCATAAGGCTGGTGTAAGGTTTTATAAGACTCAATGAAGTTGTCAAATTTGATTGATGATTAGCAAGCTTACTGTAAAATTTCAGATATACGTGTCTACCATGCCTTAATTTTAAAGATAACTGTTAATTATTTTTTTGTTAAAATGACTATGACAAAGCAAATTTGATTTTCTGTGTTGACTGGGAATTGTTTCTAGGCCAGATTATTTTTCCGCTGGCTTTGCCGTTGAGAAATCTTTTCCAAAGATGCCCCCGGAAATCAAATATTTCGTATCCAACAAACTAATAAATGATTCGCTTAATAAATTGATGAATCAAATGGAAATTGGCTTCACATTAAATATATTTCTATTTTAGTTTAAAATCAATTTTATACTCAATTCACAAGACAGTCAATGACGTTCATGATTTCATAAGAAAAGGACCGGATAACGAATTAATCGCCCAATAAGGTCTTATCTATGAAAAAGGTCGTTATTAAACAAAACAAAATGGATTTTCGTCATTCGAAATCTTCTAAAAGACTTTACACACTTTAATTAAAATGAAATTCAAAATTCAATATTTTTTTTTAATTTCAATTTCTGTTCCGACAATTTCCACTTAAACGAACTATGGTATTGCTTACTAGGGGTTGTATAGATTAACGCCATATATGTAATTTCAAATCAGCTCTTATCATTTTGAGTTATACAAGCGAGATATCAAAGGTTTAAATGAGGTCATTTTTAACATTAGGTCATTTGTTCTAAGTGCTATTATGCTCGAGAGCCGCCATGCAATTGGCCCTGTAGTCAAACCTTTATTAAAGGGCGTCCGTTGGTTTGGCGGGATGTATAAATACTCCGCGTTATTTGTTGAAGATAATCATTGAATGGCACTGTTTGACGGAAAACCCTACAGCAGTTTAATGACAAACCCAAGAGCAGTCGGGTTATAGAAATAGGCTTCTCGGTTTTTCGGCACTATTATAATGGTGCGTCCGTTCTCAACCCGTCTTGGACAAAAAAGTTACCACTGTGTCTCTTGTTGGGAGAACGCGTCGTTCTGAGCACGTCAGAAATTTTTATCCAACAGGTCGTTGCTTAGGCTTAAATCTCCGCTCTTACCCAAAGATTCCCAATTTCGCGTCCTATAGCTAGAAAATTCCCTGACCTGACCGATTGCTCACCTAAATTATCATTTATGTTTTGCTAATTTGTTCTAATATTTGGCAAAAGACATTAAGCAATATTCAATCAATCAAACGCTATCCTGGTAGTGGATTCAAAGGTATGCTTTATTCTTATAGTCTTATCAAATGGCATATATATTTCACAACATGTGTAATTTGCAACAATATTATTAAAGCTGCTGAATTTGACGTTGCAGAAAAAGCCACTTTTACAAGGTTACATGTACCACAGACTTTTGAGTACTTAAAAATACTTACATTCGTCTTCTTATATATAAGCCCCCACCCACTAAAAAAACCTCTGTATTGGACGGCATTTCCTATCCTTTATTTTATTGTTATGTCTTAAATGAATAAAAAACATTGATTATTAATTATGATTTATACAAAATGCACAACTCCTAAAGTGATAACGTTTACAACAAACCGTGGGCTTCAAGTTTAATTCAAGATACAAAAGGGGCAGACAGAAATCGTTAAGTCGGAAGAAACAAGACCATGGCCAACAAAATATAACGAAAGACAAACATGGAGCACAATACAGGTGCTCCGGAAGGGTAAATATACATAAATATTCATCTCTTTGTGATCATAACTGTTATTTGTAGTTGAAGAATGGTGCATCTGCAATAAAGCCAGAAGGACCAGTAACTCAATAATAGCAAACCAAGTACAAACACTTCAAAATGAATTAGCCATCAACAAAAAACAGACAAATGGTATTTAAATGTTTTTGTACTTAAATTTATAATGCCATTGTGTTTAGAGTGTTATTTAATGAAATGTAAACAAACGTCAATTTGAAGTTTTCAGTTGATACTATGGAGTATTAACTAACATATATTTAAAAATGAAAAACCACATTTAATAGTTTATGGTCGTTAAGTACCCAATAGACAAAACAATTCCAAAGCATGAAACCACATTAAACATATTCTATACTTTCAAATCTTATCACATGTCCAAGACCGAGACCTGTTGATATTGAATATGACAAGTCATCTAGTGTAAAGGTTCCATACAAAAACAAGGATTTCGTATCTGATTGAAATGAATAGCACAAATTAATGGCGAGATGTCAGAAAGATTTTAAGGTTGATACTATATGTAGATGGCTATTGTCTTACTAGGAGCTGATCGATGGCTAATGACAAATACTCAATCTGTCAAATTGTTCTATTTAAAAGTTATTGACAAACATTTGTGTTTTACCATAAATACTTTTTATTGAACACTGAAACATGGGAATAGAGGAATATGTTTGCTACAAATGGATATGTTCTCACATTTATTTAGAGAATTTTATTGGTCTTTAGACGTCCAAGAATGACTGATTTATTCTTTGAACTATAACACAGTTATACAGGGGTAACACACATACCGTTTCGGAGAACTAAAGGTCATTTATAAACTCTAAAAGGCTTTTGTTTGTTTATTTCGCGTTAAGTTTTCTCTTCTACTTTTTGGGATTGATCTTTTTCGTTTTGACCAAGGCTTTGTATATCATTGATTGAATGACTATGCTTTCACCCTGGATATTTTTGAAGTCCATATCTTACCGAAGTACCTACCTCTACCTATTAGAGTTTCTTTTCTGATGGTCTATTTTGTATACATGTAATTTTCTTGATGGTCCAAATTAGATTATAGTTTTGTTGAGTTTCCTTATATTTACGTGGCTATAAAAAGGAAGATACTTGTAACTAATTTTTTTATTCAAAATTTTATAGCATATTTACGTACAAGGACGAGCATCTATGAAAGTCGACCAGGACCTGTTACAGCCGGCGTAATTGGACTTTTATCAATGAGTATTCTGATTGGTGGTCTTTTTGTTCTAGATCTTCAAAACCTATGGACTGGAATAAGAAATGGTTTTCGGAATATAAGATGTGGACATTTTTAAATTTCTCATCACGTATGAAAGCAATTCTGTTCAAAAACAAAAGAATTCCCCAACAATGGTTAGATTTTACTCTGATAAGGAAAATTGATTATACTTTTTCCCGTAAAGCGTTCCAGATTTTGTTACAGTATTTCGATGATTACTTAGCCATAAAAGCAAATGTTAAAACATTTTCGTATTAATTTTCAGGTTTTCCTGTCTTTATAATTGTAGCATTATCTTTAAAATTACACGATGTAGATCTTGCACTATCAGGTATTTATTCCCGCCACTTATATAAGTAGTTTTCCGGTGGTCCTGTTCCTCTCCAAACAGTAATGCTACTGTCATATAACAAACAATCTGTACAAGTCGATACGGAATTATCGTACTTATAAAACCAACAATGTTTATTTCGCAAACATGCAACTGCACATCGCAACCTGGAACATCGCTGTACAACTAATATCTGATTAAGTGTACTAAGCTGAACACCACTGTAGCTAATAAAGTAACCAGAACGTGTACTTGTCCTTTCTAAAGAAGGCGTAGGTGAGCAGTCAGGTGTATCTAAAAATAGAAAGCATATATTTGACGACAATGATATCTCAGGACGTTGTCACTCTCTGGACTGGACAAAAACACTTTATTCTACAAAATAATTAGTAAATTACACATCTTCCATTAAAAACTAAATTCCAAATATTGTCTTTACAATTACAGTTTACGGGTTGGTCAAGTCTAACCCTTTCACGAATTGTTACCAATTTAACAGTAAGACTGACTTCTGGCTTTGATTAGACGTATTATACATTCATTTCATGAATGAATTTGTCCGAATGACCTCGGGTCAATCTGTGTAAATGGCGTCGTTTTACATTGTGACGTCCAAATAATGGTACAGTCATGTCAAGTTTTTTGCGGGGAAAATGCACTAACTGGCAATCCGTCTATGCGAGAAACATGTCGATTGCTGATATAACTTTCCTTAACGCATCTGAGCCACCGTCGTATGATCTTGTCTGTCTATTAACTAATGATATGTATATTAACCTTTGGTGTCTTTGATTGATTGACTGATTGCTGCTAACGTCCAGTGGGCAATATTTCAGCCATATTCAGGACGGGTACAAGTTCACAATTAAATAATCAATGCGTATAAAGTGAACAGGGGACCGGTAAGGGAGGACATTTTAAGTTTCCCAT
>JAULBM010008715.1:0-11752 GCA_032357055.1 Geukensia granosissima
GGCACTACGGTAAATCTCCCTCATTGAAAATTTTTTTGAGGGAGATCTCCCTCAAAGGACTTTTCAAAAGTTGACACTTCTGTTTTGGGGGGGGGGTGGGTGGACTGCAGTTAATTGTCTTAGGTCAGATATGAGTTGTTTAGATTTTTAAAATGGCAGTTACAAGGAAATCCCTGTTAAGGATATTTATGATGATAACCCTCATCAATAATTTACCCTGGATTTCAAAGAAAAAAAGGTAATTTACTCTACAAACTACAGACATTTTACAAAGTTGAGTTCAATAACACCAAAAATAAAATTTTTATCAGAGATTTCTTGGCTTTTAAATGTTTACCGAGTCTCCCCTCTTAGATCTGTTATATATGTATTTCCTGTATCTGGCAGGTAATTCCATTTTATTATAACATTAAAAAACTTGAATAGAGTGTTGAATCTTACATTTTTGATATTTGATTGTGTTTGTAGGTTAGTTGGAGATGTACTATTATGTACTGGATTCCTGTCATATTCTGGTCCATTCAACCAAGAATTCCGAGATAAACTTATACACAACTGGCAGAAGGAGATGTATCAAAGAAAAATTCCATATTCCCAAGATATCAACTTGATCAGCATGCTTGTAGACAACACAACAGTAAGCTACTACAAGAATATTTTCCTCCTCTTTTCCAAAAAATGACAGGAATGTAGAATCAGTTATTACACATTTTTTTTCGAGACTCTTATACTAGTTTTCTATGCAAGATTGGAATGAAGCTTATACAGATATAGAAAAAGGAAAGAACCACTTTTGACATGTCAGACGGTTAAACTTTAAGGGCACTACTGTGATGCATTCCGATGTTTACTTTTAGATAAAGTTTAAAGTTTGCATATACACATGTGTGTTTTGATCTGTTAATTTTCTGATATCATTCTGGTATGTCTACTAACATGGAAGTTGTTGTATCTGATTGGTCAAATCTTTAAAAATCATCTTCTGAAAAACAAACTTGACCAAATGAACTTAAACTTTGTCTGAAGCATCTATGGGATGGCCTCTATAGAGTTTTTATATAATGTTATAAAAAAGGACGGAAAACATGTAAACTGCACACTTACTAACCAGTTGTGACATTGACATTCATTCCTATGTTAAAAATAGTAGTTAAATGTACAAAAAAAGCTGATCATGAATATCTGTGATTCATCATCACCTGACCTAAGCAGCAATTCCAGATTTCACAACTAGTTACTGAAAGGGTTGGAAGAAGACAAAACATTATAGTCACTAATTCCATTGTAATCATCTCAAAGATATACATAATGTGACTTTTTGGGAAAGAAGTTGTTGACATTGCCCAGTAATCACATTTAGTTTGCTAGTGGGATCCAAATTAGAGGAACTTTGTGGGAAATTCACTGCTGTACCACACTGGAGGCCTTAGGAGAAAATTTTATAAATGTAGTATAAGCTCAAATTGTCTGCAACATTTACTTAAATTGCAAAAATTCAAAAATTTACAAAATTACCTCTTCAGTATTTGGCTTCATCCACCAATAAAACTGATAAAGCTGAAATGACATAAAACCTCAATATCACTACAACATCATAAGGAGTTTCTTAAAACAGCTAGTTCATTGACTAGTAGATGCAAGGAAGGATTAAGTTTATATAATTTATTATAGATTGGTGAATGGAACATTCAGGGATTGCCTAATGATGAGTTATCGATACAGAATGGTATCATCACTACCAAAGCAACCAGGTATCCACTGTTGATTGACCCTCAAGGACAGGGTAAAAACTGGATCAAAAGTCGTGAGAAAGACAGAGAATTACAGGTAAATATTAACTTTTTTTTTCAACAGAGTAATTCAGGTCTTTTATACACATTTTTTACCATGCTTTTGAATCTAGCGAACAGTTTATCTAATTAAAACAAAAGGAGCACTCAAAAAATGGTTGTAACTAGAGGTTGTTCAAACATAGACTTACACTTTACTTAAAGTTTACATCCTAGTTTTTTTCCAAAATTAGAAGACACTGGATAATTTGATATTGTGTACAGAAGGCTGTTTTGTGAAGAGGCCTGAATGACTTGGATTATTTGCTTACTGTCTTAGTTTCTGATTTATTATCTATGTCCCTAGAAGATGTATGATTTTGAAAGTTTATTTTTACAGATTAGCCTCATGGTGGGGAGTGAGAATTTAAGCTTTAACAAGAATTATTTACTGTGACTAGGATTAAATTGATATTATGATTCCCAAGATTTAGTAACATGTCATCTTATATGCCAATGTGTCTCAAATAGGAAGCAAGCATATGACAATGATTTCATTATTAGTCTGGAATCCTTTACTCACCAGGACCAAGTGACAACTGTAATCCATGTACATTATTTTTTATTAGAAATGCTTGTTAAATTAGGTAACAAAGCACTAATTCACCCTTGAAGTTAAAAAACATACAAAATAGTGATAAAAATACACAATATGGTCCCATTCAGTAGGCCATATAAAAATAAAAGTTGATGAATTTCAATAGATATATTTGGATGAATTTGAACCCAGGTTTGATAAGGTTTAAGAGTGATTTGAAAAATGGAGGCATGTTCCATCAATGCCCCCCTAACCAAGAGTTCGCAGAAGTAAAAATGCCTTTTTATCAGGGGTTCACCATGGGAGACAGCATTTCACCATACTCTTATGTCAGGCATTTATGGAGTGTGATTTTCATGCTATATTAATTTATATGTGTGTTTCTGCCTTTTTATTTATTTTTAATCAAAAGAAAGAATTATTCCATAGTTAACGGTTTATGTTTTACATTATGCAATAATGTTTTACATACTATCATCTGACCTTGAATTTCTCTATGGAGATTTAACGTTAAGAGTCGGTCTTCTTCTTTTGGAGGAGCACTTAAGTTTGACCTAGATAAAGTAATTTAAAAAAATTTTGCACATTTCTTTTATTCAGACCTTCCCTCTTGATTCATAAAAGAAGGATTACTTTTAAATTTCCATTCAAGTGTAAAGCATTTTTGCATCTTATCTAATCCTAGTTTAATTATTTAATTGCTATGCATTGTTGAAAATGTGTACTCTTGCCCTAGCGCATGCAAAGAGCCACTTGCTTAAAACAAATGGCAAATTTTACAATGTAAGATCCTCGTAGGGAATTACAAACTTAGCCCAGCTTAAAATACACCGTGATTGCAAAAAAGTATTGCAACTTGCTTGCTCCTTTTTCAAAATACAAAATAAACACTATTTTATCAGAATATGGCAGACAGTTCTTCTTTTATAACCTGTTTATCCGTTCTAACAAACTCTTGACATAGAGTATAGCAGATTTTAAGCTTGTCATGATTTTTGTTTTTTCTCTTTTATGCATGGATATAAAAAATCTGATTGTTTATATTATAGGTTACATCACTGAACCACAAATATTTCCGTACACATTTAGAAGATTGTCTGTCTTTGGGGCGTCCTCTGTTGTTAGAAGATATAGGGGAGGAACTGGATCCTGCTCTGGACAATGTACTAGAGAAAAACTTCATCAAATCTGGATCTACTTATAAAGTATGTACTTCCTGTTTAGTTTTTTTCAGATGTAAGGTGTGTAATCTCTGCTGTTGTTTGCTCCTGTCTGTTATAAGGTGTATACTCCCTTCTGTTGTTACATCCTGTCAATATAAGGTATGTAGTCTCTGCTTCTGTCTCATTTGTAAAAGCATTTGCTAGCATATTCTTCTTAGTTGAATATCAAATATAATGCTAACCTTGGGAAAACTGAATTTTACTCAAAACCAACAAAGTTCAAAATCCTCTAAATTTTTTTCAACTTGTATAATTTATTTACCAATCATCAAAGTGAATTTAGGAATTCCTGCATTTTGTAGTAATAAGATCATTTTACAATGGGGGTTCTTAACAGACTGAGGTGAACAGTTTATGGGTAAATTGTTGTATATCATTGAAAAGGTAAAAAATGTAACATTAAAAGAAAGAATGGATATAAAATACTATACCTGTGTCAAAATATGCTGGTGTTTGGTGAAATTTATGTGTATGATATTACAATGTTGGTGCCTATTGCAAACATTGCATTCTTATTTGTTTAAGAATGAACATTTCCTATAAAATTTGAACACACTAATCCCCTATAAATTAAGAATGTTTTTTATTGTAGGTAAAAGTTGGAGACAAAGAATGTGATGTGATGACAAATTTTTATTTGTACATGACAACGAAGTTGGCAAATCCAGCCTACACACCTGAGGTAAAAATTCAAAACTGACCTTACCTGAAAATGATTTAAAGTATGATATGAAGATATATGATTAAGTAGTGATTATTCAGTGACCAACCCTACCCTCCTGAAAAATGTGATTTTTTAGCCATGATACTATATTTTATGTCCATCAACTAAAGGTCTTTTTAAGTATTAGTTTTTATTTTAATTTTTTTTTGGCTTGAAGAACATCCTAGTCTTAAATTGATCTTTGTGTGGTGCAAAGTCTTACTAGTATTACAACTGATTTTTGGCTCATCAGTATCTTATGCTATTATGTAATTCCAGGCTACTATCAGTTTGATTTCCCTATTCATTAAGCTCTAATTTTTAATTTTAAAAAATCCTAATATTTGCTTAAAAGGACTTATCCATTAAAATGAGGTTGTGTAGGAGGGAATACCAATATCCTATACATCAACTTATATTATTCCTTTTTTGCAGGGAACAATACATGACTACAAATTAATGTTTCCATCCTACCTTAAATTTAAATTGTTTCAGACTAGAAAATTGACCTTTCTTGTCATCTAGTGTTAATTCAACATCCCCACACATTTAAAAGCCTTTCAGAACTGATTTAGTATCTCTACTATGGCCACACTGAGACAGGCAATGTTGAGCCAATTTTTTATTGAAAAACTCTTTAAAGTGAAAGAACTTTACAAATGTTAATTTTCAGGTCAGTGCCAGAACATCTATTATAGATTTTACAGTCACAATGAAAGGCTTGGAAGATCAGTTATTGGGACGTGTTATTCTTACAGAGAAAAATGTGAGTTCTTACTTTGGCTTGTTTTAGGTTTTAATGTTAGTGCTGTGCTTATTAATTTTCTTTCTAGTTTAACAACTGCGTTTCCAACATTTTGACCTCAAGCTTTGCTGTCAAGTTGTTGATAAAAGAACTGGCCATAATGTGTATCAAATTCAAATTGGTATTTTGTGATGTATTTATTACATTGTATTATCAATCCTTCTATTTTACCATCTGGGTTATACCTTGTTATTTTATACTTTGGAAGAGTGAAACAGCAGTTTTTGTCAGTCTCCAGGCCAATAGGAAAAAATCCTATATGACTAAAATGTAACAATTTAATAAAAAAAGATAATATATAGACCTTGCAACCTTTGATTTTTGAAAACATAGAAATTTGTGATCGGTTGCATTAAAGCAAGAAGAGTATCAGGCATTTTACAGTCTTACCCTAGAGCAGATTTTGAGATGCCCTTCTCCACTGAAATGCTTGTTGTAAGAAGCTGAGCCAGAGTTAAATGGAATACTTGTGAACTATTTAAAACTTTATTCTGATTCCATGTTGATATCACATGTAGAGGTACAATTTGTTATGGCAAAGCTATTTTACTTTTGTATAATTGTAGGAACTTGAAGCTGACATAGTCAAGTTGATGCATTCTTTATTAGAAGTAAATTTAAGCATAAAGAGCTTTCTTAATGTATGTTTATGCCCCATCCTCTAGGTGACAGGGGCATTTTACCCAAGTTTGTCTGAACATACTCCAATCTATTTTTGTCAAACATTTCTTGGTTTGGTTTGATTGATTTTATATTTTGTCTGAAGCTTTATCAGGATGAGTTGTGTGTCCCCTTTTCATGTTCTTCATATGTCTACTTGTTTGACCTATTTTCTTTATGTTTATATATGATTTGTAATAAGACATAGCTAAATTGCTATATTCTATATGTATGTTGTGTGGAAACTAAGCTGACAGAGCCAAGTTGATGTATTCTTTATGTATAATTTATAACAATATGAAGATGACTGAACCAAGTAGTTTGATGTATACTTTATAGGAACCTTAAGCTGACATGACCAATTTGAAGCATTTTTTGGTATAATTTGTAGGATCTTGAAGCTGACATAGCTAAGTCAATGTATTCTTCATGTATTATTTGTAGGCCTTAAAAGTAGAAAGAGCCAAATTGATGTATTCTATATGTAAAATTAAAAATGACAGATCCAAGTTGATGTATTTTATGTACAATTTGTAGGAACTTGATCATGATATGGCAAAGTTGATGTGTTTTTGTGTATACTCTGTAGGAACTTGAAGCTGACAGAGCTAAGTTGATGTTAGATGTTAATATTAACAAAAGAAAAATGCAAGAACTTGAAGACAATTTGTTATATAAACTGACAAGTACAAAGGTAAGACTAATTTCAGCCTTGTTTCTTGGATATACCTGTATTTGTATTTTTTTCTTTAGATTTTTTGTTAAAATTTCCAGTCATAATTTTTAGTTCTATATTTTAAACTCACCTGGCCAGGTGAGCTTCTGCCATCACTTTGTGTCCATTCACTATGTCACCATCTATATTTTTTTCAAATTTTCCTCTCTGAAACAACTGAACAGATTTCAACCAAACTTGGGAGAAATGTGAGGCAGCGGTCCTTTACCAGATTTTTTTTTTGGAACGAATGTGAAATTCAACATTTCAACCATGTACAACTGTGTTTTCTGATTGGTCCAAATTTGAAAAACTTTTGTTCAGTAGCCACAAAATGGATTTAATTTCTAGCTTGCAGAAATGATTGTTAAGAAACCCTGTAACCCTGTGAATTATTTGCAAACCAGAAGTTTATGATGTCAGCTAGGATTCAACTTTATTTACCATAAATAGATGCCATAGTGGAACAAAACAGCAACCTTTTGTCAGGTGAGCTATTACAGACTCTGTTGAGCCTCTGGTTTTTTTTTTTACAAACTATTAGGTATTATATTTTTTCTTTTGTCTTTTTTAAAAGGATGGGTTAAACTTCAGAAATAGAAGAGAAATTTATATTCCATCAAAAAGTAAAATAATCATATAGGGGCTCAGCTCCTAATTCAGATTGGACCTGGATGGCAGAGTGGTCTAGGTAGTTGATTTAAAATTACCTGTACAGATCACTGTAGCCTTTAATCTTTACAGTGTGAGTTCTTGCCTGACTTTGTAACATACAAAAACAGGTTGAGTTTAACTCGCATCCCACATGATAAGGTTTGTCAGTTACCTGCCAAAGTCACTGGTTCTATCTGGGTGCTCTTGCCTGCTCTCTACAAATATATTGATGGATTGATTGATTGTTGCTTAAAGTCCAGCGGCAAAAATTTCATGCATTTTCAGGACAAGAACAAATTATCTGTACAGATGTAAACAGAAGCCAATAATACTTTGACCAATACTTTCATTTTCAATTAAATGATTTTAAAAAACAATCATAAGGTTTGTTACCTTGCATGTTCTAAGACATGTCACTACTACATGCAGATCTGGATGTGCTCCTTTTTTACATGATACAGACTTCATTCTACATATTATATTGAAATGATAAAATCTGTAATGGTAGAACATTGAGACAAGCCTGACAATTTTGTTTTTTTTTAGTTTTCATTTTATTTTCCACATTTTAGCAGAGATGAAGCAGGTAAGGAATTTTTTTTGTGCACAAGATCTAACATAATATGCTATTAACCTTCTGTGCTATATTGATGAGCTTTCCTGTAATGGCTGTAGTACCATGGGTGAAATTTTACCCAAATTGCCGGACTTCTGGAATTTGAAAGTTTTTTTTGTCCTTGCTTAGTCTTAAACAAAAATGAAAACTTCTGTTTTATTATTTCTGGTGATTTCCAGATTTTGAACATTTCCATATATTTTCACCTATGTATTTCTTAGTTCTACTCTGTATGCTTTTAACTTTTCTGCCTCACAAGTGAGCTGTGATGTTATTTTGTAGTGCTTAGTTCTTACACAAGTTAGTTACCTCTCCCCTGTACTGCACAACTGAGCTTAAATGTAATATTGTGGTGCTTAGTTCTAACAAAGTATGCTATTAATCTCCCCACTGTGCTACACAGCAAAGCATTTATGAATTATTTTTACAGAAAATGCTAGTATACTTTCTATTGTACTACATGTCTGTGCATTCATCCAAACTATAGTGCTCATACTGCTATTATAGTTTGCTTTATTCAAATAGGTCCTTGAAAGTAGGAAAATTAAAGCTTTGGAAAACACCAAGAAAAGAATATATTTTCATTATGTATTTCCTATTTCAGGTGTTTATCTTAGCCTGAATCCCATCTTTTTTTTTGTGATGTCTGCATATTTTGATGTGTATATAGACTTAAAGTATAGTCCATGTCATTGTCTTCAACTTACTTTTTACCGATACTTTACAGTTCATTTCTGATTCAGAAATAGTTAATTATATATGGTCTTATGGTCCTTGAAATTACTTGAAAAACCTTTACTATCATAATGAAATCTGTGTGTGGACCTTATGTTTATGTGATTGTTAGTTTTTCCCTAACAGAATATATATCATTGTATATTGTCTTTTGATAAAGGGTTACAAATAATAAATAATATCTTAATGCTAATCTAGAAAAGAAGATCAAGGATAATCTCTGGTAAAATAGTCTCTAAAACTTTAGAATTTTAACTTTAACAATTAGAACCCTTTGCCGATGGGAAATTTACTTTAAAATGTAAATACCCTTGGGTGGTCTGCTACCAAAATTTTGTCCAGGAATGGTCCTTATTTGGTCCTGTAAGAAAAACTATAGATTTAATATTTACATTGTAATTATTCGTAATCAAGCATGTTTTATATGCATATCTCCAATTTTTCTATGTTTTATTGAGAATTTTTTATTTGCATTAACATACTGCTAAATTGAACTGTTAATTATATCACTGTTACCCTATATGCATTTCAGACTTGCTTCAACATTTCATTTTTGGAGGATTCATAAATCAATGTACATTCAATATATTTATAACATTTGATTGTAGGGTTCATTAGTAGATGATGAGTCCTTAATACAAGTGCTTTCAACTACCAAAGTAACAGCAGCAGAAGTTAGTGAGAAGTTAACTGTAGCAGCAGAGACAGAAATCAAAATCAATGAAGCAAGAGAAGAATTTAGACCTGGTTATTATTTACACATCTGTTTAGTTATAAATAAATAAATTAGGTTGAATTTCATCCTTGGCTCTGCATACAAGCAAATTGCTTTTATATTGAAATGTTTATATGAAAATGAAAAGATATGGGGTGAATGTCAGAGAGACTGCACTCCAACCACAAGAAAAGCAGAGGAATTTAAAAGTCTAGAGGTCTCCACAAGGCCTTCAACAAGAGTGGAATACCACTCCTTATGAAAAGATCTAAATTGCCCCAAATAAAACATTGTGTATGCAAAAAAGAAAAAAATAATGCTCTTACCTGAAAACAATAATGTACATGATACATATCATTAAACACAAAGACAAACCTATGGCCACAACACCTGACTTGACTAGTTTTATTTTAATGTCTTTGACTACCATCTCTAACTTGTACCCCTTGTGGATAAGTTTTTTTAAAGGGACCGTGAGTTTCAAGGGATAGTTTTAAAATTTGTAAGCTTTATATGTAAATGTTTCCTTAGAAGGTAGGATGTGATATCCCTTGTATCAAAACTCTACATTTATTATTAAAAATCTGGGGTTTAAATGAAGTTGGTAAGTATGAAATATAAACACCTTACTCTGATTTTAGTATGTGAGTGTATGTATGTCTGATATTGAATTGCAGTGGCCACCAGGGGAAGTATCCTGTATTTCTTGATTTGTGACATGAGTATGGTAAATAGGATGTATCAGATCTCACTCAGACAGTTCCTTGGAATATTTGATATATCCATGGCAAGGTATGGTTACTGTAAATTATTCTTTTTTGTATCAGTATACAACAATTTTTGCAGATATTGGAATTCAATGCGTGAAAAAGATGATACAAAGATGAATAGTATAGAGTTAATTCTAAAAATGATATGGTGGTTGATGGTTTTTAATGTCCTACACAGCAAATTAATGCTCTCAGTCGGAAGGTCCCTTGTGGAGCTTATGGTATTGATGTCTTTGGAAAGGTTGTTGCTTGAATTTGGTAAGGCCAAAAATAAAAATAGGTTTGTTTGATGTTGGCCGCCGACCCAACGAAAAACATGCCGCTGGACTTTTTTAGGGGGCATTTTGTAATAAAAAAATTTTCAGATTTTTTTTGTTTCCATTCCGTCACCAGGGGTCCCGCTGGAGGGCAAGTGGGCGTAGAAGTTGCCTTCTGGATTTTCACTTCAGTCTTCAAGTCTCTCAGGGCAAATTTGAAGTCGAAGAGTCACTCTGGGAATTTGAGAAATCACTCGAGTCACACTGCAAATCTCATGAGTTCAATGAGAAAATTCGTAAATTCTTACATTCGGACGCAGAATTCTGTCATTTCACATTCATTTTAATCAAAACTACTGCCTGAAAAGTGCATAAGGAAGAGTAAACACGATAAACTGGGCCAAAAAAAAAAAATGAAACTGCCATATTTGTATATCAAGGGGAACAACCGTTTCTTACCGGTGATCAGTGAAAAAGAACCAAACTAAATTTGATCTGCTTAAGTTTTTTTTCATATACTTTATTTCAAGTAGGATTTTATATCCTGGAAAGCTTAATATCAACAACTTAGCAGTTCTCTTCTGCCTAAGCACATGACATGTTTTTCTTTACATTCAAATGGTGAACAGTTAATAAAGTAAGTTTAGGAAACAATTACGGACTTTTAACTGAACCAAATTTAGGGTTTTCAATAATAAAATAAATATTTCCTAATTTTTTCATTTCGATTCTTTCAAGAATATCGATTTTTCAAAAAATTTTAGGTATTGCAAGATTGAGAATTTTAAATAAAACTAAGGTTTACCAGCTCTAATCAATGAAATTGAAATTTTTGTACTAAATGATTAAAAAAAGAGAGAAACATAAAAATAGGAGATATGTATCTTTTATTCTAAAATGTATCTTTTATTCTAACTTGTTTCCAACAAAAGAAAATAACCTTAAAAAAGATTAATATTCATTCGTCAAATAATTTATGCTCTTCAGTACTGCAAACTCAAATAAAGAATTTTTTTTATAAACCAACACTAGTCATCAATGTATTGTTAAACACGTTATTATGCTTTACATTGTGAAAGTAAACTTT
The DNA here is from genome assembly GCA_032357055.1 of Geukensia granosissima. Lineage (NCBI taxonomy): Eukaryota > Metazoa > Mollusca > Bivalvia > Mytilida > Mytilidae > Geukensia > Geukensia granosissima. The sequence continues at coordinate 11,308 of JAULBM010008715.1, forward strand.
TGTTAAACACCTACACGTAGTGTGGTTTTTTTTTTCAGACTTCTCCCTAAACTCCCACCACTTCTCCCTAATATCACCCCACTTCTCTCTCTCAGTCATAGAAAAATTTGCAGAACAAAAGTCAGAGGACGTTTTCTTCTGTTGCAACGTCGGTTTCTTGTCAAAAAAGGATCAAGTGACACCAGAATATCCAATAGAATATATAGTTTTTTGCCTTGGGACACTTGAGATGACGTGCTGAATGTTTCACTCCGCGAACTTGACGAGTAAACAACCAATTAATAAAGTAAAACCCAAAGGCCACATACATTTACATGCACATGTTTAACTGCTATTTATTAACATTTCATATGATTGTTTAATCCTGGTACTACATTTTAAACCTCTTAAGATATTTCTATTCCTGTCTTTATATATATTTGCCCCCCTCCCCCCCCCCCTTTTC
>JAULBM010008748.1:0-11751 GCA_032357055.1 Geukensia granosissima
ATATATATATATATACATATATATATATATATACAACCCTTCAATATCAACGATATTTATGGTAACATAGCAACAGTTGGTCACGTGAGTTAAAAACAAGTGATGATGATAAAAAGTCCTGATCAAAATGTATTTATCGATTCCTAAAAACATGGAACTATTCAAAAGTAGGATATGTTCAATCGAGTATTTATTACTTAATGTAACATGCAACATTTGGTTCATGTTGTATTTCACATTTCATAATAAATGTCCTTTTAAAGTAATGATAGAATATCTAGTATAAAAATAATAAAATCACACTCAATCAACATCATCTACTCCTAGTAACACGTGTTCCGAATACAATTATATAAAATCCTTCATTGTTGTACTTAGAAAGTAACCATCAAAGTCAATTTAAATGTTCATCTATGCAAATACTATAAAGATAGGAGATGTGGCATAATTGTCAATGAGACAGACATCCACCAAATGACAATCGAAGTTGAACTTCTACAGGTCCTTCAATAATGAACCCGAGTCCATAGCACAACGAAAGTTGTAAGTATTCCTTAGGTCATGCCAAATTAATTACTTGTTCCTCCCCCACACGAAATCGTCGGTAAAAAGAAAAAACTTTTTTAGCCATGATGCGGGCGGCTAAGAATATTTTTTACCGACGATTTCGGACTAGCGGACGGTCCGACGAACAAGTAATTAATTGTGCATTTATTTATGTTATCTGCGTTTCAATTTTAATCCGGATTAAGTTAAGCAACAAACCCAACGCTAGTGTGAACGCAACAGGTTACCTGTGTCCTGGCTTAAGTTGATTCGGTTCAAGTTAGTCTGTATTAAGTTAAGTCTAGTGAGTTAGTCTGGATTAAGTTAAGTCTAGTGTGAACAGGCACACAGTTGCTGCTCTACCGACTTCGAATAAATAGAAATAAATTAAAACAGTAATGTTTTATATATTGTACATGAGAATTAACGACCACAAAAATTTGTTCAATCGTTGAAGTATATGTTATTGGTTAATTGTCCTCTCTTAGTTAATATTGAGATTGTTTCTATAACCTTCAAGGAATTCGAAGATTCTAAAGGCGCAGACAGAAATCGTTAAGTCGAAAGACATACAAGACCATGGCGAACAAAATGAAACGAAAAACAAACATAGAACACACAACACTACACTGAAAACTTAAGATGGAGTAACACGAACCCTACAAAATCCAGGGTGAGTTCAGGCGCTCCGGAATAGTAAGCAACTCCTGCTCTACTAGTGGCACCCGTCGTGTTACTCAGTAGTCAAAGCCGGTGTATAGTTACAATCGATGTAAGTCACAACCGGTATAGAAACGTATTTGTATTCATGACAGTCGAAAGATATCCATTGTCATCTGTGCAAAAGACGTATAATCATCTAAACACTTTTAAATACACTTTTCAAGTCTCTAGTGTACAAGTTAAACTGTAATGAGAAGAGCATTTTTATCAAAAATGAATTTTGAAACCATTATAAATGTGCAATGTGTACAGTCTAACTACATTAATTTCATATAGTTTACTCGAAAATGAAGAACGAAGTGATTACAAATTATGATCAAGATACAATACAAAGCTGTCGGCTTTGTCTTTGTAATTTTAGCCAAAATTGAATATTCAAAGTCATACTCTTTGAGACCACCTGAGTTTCCAACCTCTTTTCTTCCTTTTTCCGCACTGTTCATTGAAATTTATTTAGTTTGTCAGTTTTTTTAGGGTAAAGTCTGTGTCTTTTTTCCGAGATAGTTGTTTAACTATTCGGATAAATCTTACTTCCAACATATATTCTCAGTATCCAAGACAAAATCGTTGAAATGGTGCAGAAAGAAAAGTTAACTAAGGATAAACTACCACTAACCAATAACAACAAATAGCGAATTCCAACTACGAAAGTATCAACCTTTTTAGTTTTTAGAATTAAATATAAGTTTTTAAAAAATGAATACTGACAATCATAAACTTGATAAAATATTCTACTTAAAGCCTTCATAAGCCGAAAAATAAACAATGAAAAACGTGTGGCGATCTGACATATGCACCCTGAAAAACCTCATTACTTTTTATAATAAAGCACTGCAAAATAACGCAAGAGTGAGTTATTAGGTTTGATGTGATTATTAATCTAATCAAACTCAGGTTTTAAGGAATTTAATACGTGTGTAAGTGTGTATCCTTAGCCTCATTCTATGAACTGAGTGCACAACGTTAAATCCTTATGGATATTACGGTCGAGATTGGGAGAAACGTGAATGAGAGGATTTACACACCCTTTCTAAATACGTTATGGATATGAGGTCTTTGCTACAGATACGAATTGACAAATTGCAAAGATTTATGAATACATATGGAATTTATTAGTCTTTAAAGCTCTGGCTGCTGCTAGATTCCTTTTGGAACTACGTGTAAATATGTTGTCGTCCCTGCTTACAAAGTCCCTACCTAAGAACACTGTATGTAAATCACAAATATTAGAATGCTTGGTAAAGGCATTGCGCATTGGGTATCAAAAATTTACTTGACAACTCAACAAATGCCCTGACGACACTTACAAATGTAGAAATCCTTGCATTTTTGTCTTTAATTGGAATTTCAACCAGACAGAATTTTATTCCGAAGCTACAAAGGTGTCCTTACAAGCAATGTTGCCCTATCACCCAATGCACTACAAAAGCTTATTCCAGAGGAAACAGGAATATGAATTATAAAACAAAAGAAACCATTGCCACTAGTGGAGCAGGAGTTGCTTACCCTTCCGGAGCACCTGAATTCACCCTGGGTTTTTAGGGTTCGTGTTATTCCAGCTTAAGTTTTCAGTGAGTGTTGTGTGTTCTATGTTTGTCTTTCGTTTCATTTTGTTGGTAGGTCACCTCGGTCTTCCGACTTCACGATTTCTGTCTGCCCCTTTGGTATCTTCGAATTCCTTTTGGAAAAATATGGAGCGATCGATGGCGAAATTTATACTATATTTAATTTTATCCGAATTAAATTAATCTGCATTAAGTTAATGCGGATCAACGTTTTCTGGATTAGACTGAAGTGTGAATGCTTAATGTGGATAAAATCTGACGGCACAATTAGTAAAGTTTCTTATGGTCTATTGATATCTACGTTTCAATTTTAATCCGGATTAAGTCAAGCCACAACCCAGCCGTTAGGGTGAACGCTATAGGTAACATGTACACTGGTTTAAGTTGATCCAATTAAAGTTAATCAAGATTAAGTCAATCCTGGTGTGAACAGGACTTAGTGATGTCTACGTTACAATTTACGCTCAACATGAAGTTGGCGACGTTGACCGTTAAAGTTTAACGATTTTTCTTTGAACCAACTTGTGTAGAACTGCAACGCAAATGTCACTAATTGAAAGCGTTTTAAAACATTGTAAAATGCGTGAATGCAAATATTATTGCAAAACAAACGTTCATTTCACAATAAACCACTTATTGTAAAGGATTTATTCAAAATTCTGTAGAATTCATATAAAAAATTCAAAATATAAGCAGCATACATCACATTTAATCTTGTTGGTTTCCGTTGTTTATAGTTTACCACTAATAATACAGCTTCAAAAAAGTATAAAAAAACGAAAACATAATTTTTATCTCATTCATGAACAATTACTGTTAGCTAATTTAGCTGTAATTTTTATTGGACATTTAGTAAAATTTCTACCTCTAAAAGTTTGATATAAACAAATATACAAACTAATGAATGGATGTTTCTACAATGTGTTAAACTTGAATGATCTTTCGGATGATCCCTTTTGCTTCGGCATACTGGCAAATGCACATCGCTCGTGTTGTGTGTCTCACGTTAATTGCAGTATCCAATTTGGAAGAAGTGAAATCTTGGAGATATGAAACCGACAATTTCAGTAAAATGTTCTGTGCTTCTTCCTAAAATATCATGCAAATGCAACATAAACTTAGTTTATTTAAAAGCAAGAATACAAAATATATATGCCAGAAAGACATGATAATCCACATCTTACATAAAATTATAATGAATATTCAAAAGTCAAATTTAACTGCTTGTGAAGCGTTTTTCTGTATTTTTCTTTTATCAGACACGTTAGGTGCCAAAAAAGGAAGATCAGTCAAACTTTTAAAATTCTATTTATATTCACGGACCAAATAAAATCAACAGCTCATGACGTAAAAACGTCGATCAGTCAAATATAATGAGATTGAAAATTAGAATGTTGAACCGAAGTAAACTGTATCTTTCAAACATGCATTCCAAGTAATGCACTTAGTAGTTGTCCCTGCCGTCGGATTTTGCTTCCCATTTCGATTTGATTGGCTTTAATTGCTTCTTTTGCTATATTTGAATCATTGATTTCCTATGTTTCGGTTCTAATGCTACTGGTGACAGGTTACTTCTTGAAATACATAAAGCATACCAAAATTTTTCATATTTATTTAACATTGGTAATTTTGTATTTCCAATACTTGAAAATAAATAAGAGGATATAACTCAAGCACGGACAACCAATTTACGAAAGAAAAACTCCATAATAGCATTAAAAAGCAGGACCACGGAAAATTTGCCAGAATGACCTGATCCACATCTAACATAAATTTATAATAAATATTCCACAGCCAAATGCAACTACGTGTAAAGCGTTAATTTACCTTCATTATTCACGATAAGGAACCAAAAAATAAGAAGATCGGTAAAACTACAGAAATTCTATTTACATGTATTGGCCGAATGAAGTATACACTTAACCCCCTGTCAACAGAAGACCACGCATTACATTTAAATAAGGATTTTTTAAAGGAAATTTATAGTGCTCAATAAAAAAGAACCCGTTTACAAAAATTTTAATCCTTTGAAGACACCAATATCAAATGATCGTTTGGTAAAGAATTCAAATTTATGCTCATGTCCTTATCATGTTTACAAGTTTACACTATTTTACGAGATCCGTGCTATCCTATAACAATTTGATATTTTTCAGTATTTTTGCTAACAAAAAAAAAAAAAAAAAAAAAAAAACAAAAAAAAACAACAACAAACAAGTCATTCTTAGATGCCAGCCTTTTTTCAGAAATGCGAGAAATTTCCCGTGATTTTAACCACATTTCCGTCGAAAATGCCTTTATATAAAAATATGAGATCTGGCATGGTTGAGACAGCCATTCACCAAATGACTGTCGAATTTAGATATTTAAACTGAGTTTAAATCTGAGTATTTAAACTTCTACAGGTCCTGACTGTTTATTTTCCATGCCGTAAGTTCAAATTTTCCATGCTGTAGGTTCAAATTTTCAGAATGGAAATAAGTGATAAGGATATGATATTGGTCGACAGAACTCTTGACTTTATAGAAATATTGGAAATGCTTAGGATTTAGATTACTGTGTACAATACCATTATACCATTTGCATTTCTGGTTGCGTTTTGTTCCAGGGTTATCAAAGGTGCGTTGTCCTCATCACCTATGGAAGTCATTTCATAGGGATTGTTCGCATTAATGCTAACATCCAACGCGTTTTTTATATAGTCCTGTAAAAACAACGGTTTTCATGAAAGCAAAACAAAAAATAAATGACACATATATAATATTCATCAGCCCAGTTGTTAGACTTGTCAGACATGAAATTCATCAAACAATGTTTTACAGAAATTTGCTGCATTTACTTAAACTCTAAAGCATTGAAAATACGGAAAGGTTTCGAAAGGAATAGCAATTAGTAGATGACCCTGTCGGATTTTGCTTCCTATTTCAATTTGTCTAGAACTGAGTATTTGGATCATTGACTTCCTATCTTTTTGGTTTTAATTATTTATTTATTTTGTATAATGCTACTGATAGGATGTTACTCCTTGAAATGTACCTAAAGCATTAAAAATTCGCCATATTTATTCAACGTTGGTCAACTTGTACTTTGTCACCAGCATAATAGTTAGAACTGCACGAGTAAATGAATAAATGAATGTTGATTAATATCCAGAAGCAAATGTTTGCGAGTGTATTCACACAAAATCATTTTATTGTGAATGAATGAATAGACACTGTTTTCTACGAAACCAACAAGCTGGGTTGGATTTTTAACGGGCTCGCCCACAAGGCACAAGTCTGCAGGAAGACAGTAGAACAGCAATGTTCGCTTCCGTTTTGGAACTATTTCAATTCCTACAGACCTACAGTGTATGTACAAACCCAACCGACATTGGAACTTCTCAGGACTTTGCAGGAAAACTTGCAGATAAACCGGAGCAATTATTCTGATTTGCAGCTCTTCAGGTTGTTTTTACCACTAAGTACCACCTGCTTAGCGGACAAGGAGCAAATACCAATTCTAATATCTTTCATTTGACCCGATTGGACATTGAACCCATGAACTAGTGGAAACCACAACACTTTAATATTTGGAACTGTATATAATAGGCCTTGTTTATCATTAATAATATAACAATGCTATCTAAACAAAATTCGATTATTTTGTTGACAGAAAAATAAACTTGCTTCCAGTAAACTACATTGCATTGACAATGCCGTTGCGATTCTGTCAGTCGTGGCGGCTGTTGCTTAACTGTATGTATAATTTATGGAAAATTAGATCTTGACGAATGAAGGCTTTGTAAAAACTCTCGTTTTTCAACTGTCGACCTGTTATTTGTCAATATCTGTTCTGGCCAACCTGGCCATTTTGCACAATTTTATGTTGGGTGGCAACGTCTTAAATTGTAAAATTAAATTTACAATCTTGTGAATACACAATTATAATATAACTAACCAAACATGGCTGGCAGTTGTAGTACACAAATAATACCTGTTTCGAATTAAGGAATAACAATTGAATTGATAGAAATGCATTTACTTCATTTGCTGATCCGTAAAAAAAAACCAAAATTATTTCAAATTCAAATTGTACTTTCTTCAAAATCGGTAAATGTTAATTGATGACACTTTTCATGATTAATGTCAGTTTTCCTAAAATTTCTAAATTGGCTTGGGCTATAGATAGTACATTTTTAAAGTTTATGTAACTAGTTTAACATGTTCATTTTACAAATGAAACAAAATTTGGGTCTTATGATTTCCAAAACACCGAAAAACAATGTTAAACCAACGTCGACCTGGGGTTGGTCTCATGAATTAAAAAAACTCTAATAACTTTCAACACAGACCTTAAACTCTGATTGACAACATTTTTGTAATGTTTGGCAGGCGTGTGTTTCAAGAGACTGTCGGCATTCCAATGGAAACAAACTGTGCACCCCTTCTGGCCGATTTATTCCTTTATTCGAATGAAGCTGACTTCATACAGAGCCTTCTACAGAGAAAAGAGATAAAGTTGGCTCAATCTTTTGGTTTCACGTTCCGCTATATAGATGATGTCCTTTCATTGCATAATTCTAAATTTGGTGACTATGTTGACCTCATCTATCCCATTAAACTTGAAATCAAAGATATTACAGAAACAGAAATGTCTGCTTCTCACCTAGACTTACACCTAGAAATTGACAGTAACGACGGGTTAAGAATTTAACGACAAGAGAGATGACTTTGTTTTTCCGACTGTAAACTTTCCATTCATGTCTAGCATCATCCCAGCCGCAACTGCATACGGAGTGTATATTTCCTAATTGATACGCTACTCCAGGACTTGTGTTTCCTATCAGGATTTTATTGATAGAGGGTTGCAGTTGACAAGAAAGCCACTGAGCCAAGGGTTTCTCAGGGAAAGATTATAACTCCGGAAGTTTTTCGGTCGTCATCATGAATTGGTTGACCGGTACGAAATACCCATTTCACAGAAGACAATGGAAATCTTCCGACTGTCATGAATACAACTCCGTTCCTATACCGGTTGTTACTAACATCGGTTGTGACTATATACCGGCTTTAATTACTGAGTAGCACGACGGGTTCGAATTACTCCAGCTTTAGTTTTCAAAGTAATGTTGTGTGCTCTATGTTTGTCTTTCGTTTTGTCTTTTGTTGGCCAAGGTCTGTCTTCCTGCTTAAAGATTTCTGTCTTTCCCTTTGGTATCTTCAAATTCCTTTTACACTACTTAGACTGACTAACACTAGCCAGACTGACTGACACTAGTCACACTGACTTAAACTAGTCAGAATGACTTCTGAGACTTGCAGCAGGCACTTTAACTATGCGACTTGTTGACGAGTCGACCCTCTTTTAACCTTATACTGTGATTTGACTAAACTACATTAAAACAAACTTAAATAGGAATATTTGAATTCACTTAGATAATGGAAATTAATTGTGAGCTTCATGAAAAAGAAAATAGATTTTCGGGAAATAATGCATTTATCTTGTTTTGTAATGACGGCAAAACTTCCATCCGTTTAACATGTTAAATCCCATGGATATTTTTAATTGTCCATTGTTTGAAAAAAAAATTTTTTTTTTCGCGAATGTACAGTAATTGCATATCGTGTTTCATTTTTATTGCACTGTATGAGTGTTCTTCAGTTAAGACCGATTTTTGCAGGAATCTTGTGCTCTCAAGGTTGATTGATTCTGGTTGATTGAAGTTTGGCCAATTTGATGAAAAGATTTGTGGTTATACAATATAAGACATTAATTAGCTATCTGTAGTTAGCACTTCTCAGGATTATTTTAATAAACTTCAAGGCCTTTTTATATAAACTTAGGAGATGTGGTATAATAGTCCATGAGACAGCCATCCACCAAAGTATGAAACTGACTCTAATCTGACAACAAGAAAGCCAATGAAATAGACGACACATTCTTGCTTTGTTTATATTTTTCTTCTTTTTTCTGTCCTTTCTCTACCTAATTAAAATACAAACGTGGAATGGTTTTTCTATAACATGTCTAAAGTGAAAAAAAAACTCTTCGTGTAAATTTAAACTGCATTTCGGGCAATTTTCATGTTTTGTGAGCATATCTCTGTCTTTTGTGCAATTTACAAGACATTGTGCAAGTTCAAAGACCAATTTAAGCAGTTCTTGAGAATTTTGATGCTATTTATAGGACTTTTAACCCAAGTGATGGCTAGGGTCTTTGTTTCGCCTTTGAATCAAGTTAACACCAGAAATTCGAAATATACAAAAGTTACCGGAAATGTTATTGTATTACGTTTATTATAAAGTATTATCAATATTCTTTCTTCATTTTGCGAAAAGTTACAGATTACGTTCAGTATAAAGTATTTTAGTGGAAAATTTCAAATGTCTTTGGTACGACAATTTTCGGTGATTCAACGCACTATGTTCCCGATTTAGAGGCGATCATGCTTGTGTAGACCTAAGAGGGTGTCATGTTTTTGGGAAACACCTGTTGTAATTTCATAGAATACAGATAGTATTTAATTATAAAACCAAATAATAAGTAACAGAACTATATCACGGTGTAACAATATTCCAATTTAATACAGATTCAATGATTTGAATTGATTAAATGACCCAATGGTAAATTTATCATTTCATATTCTTTGTTAACATCTGTGCCTTGTGAGTCACGATAAAAATTTATGGTATTGCACTGAGTTCCATTTTATTCCACTTAATAAAATGAATCAAAAACAAGGCGACCTGGGTAAATACAATATTTGTTCGGTTTCTCCCTTTCCAAGTAGAACATAAAGGGGCGTCCGTTCGTTCGATAGGGATGTATAAATACTCAAACTCTCGTTTGCAAAGGTTGCGTTGAGGAAAGAATAAGCACTATGTATATCCACTCTGGGGCACTAGTACTCTATTAGAAGTGTCCATGGTTATTGGAATGTATAAATTCACAATCAGGCAGGAGAGGGACATTAAGGACTCCCTGTGTTAAGAAAATGTCATGTTTTAAATACGTTAATGACTCATTGTAACAACTCATTTAGAGTGGGTGGAATGCGGCAAAATGCAAGGCTGAATTTTCATTACCGATCCACCCCGAAGTTTTTACTGATAGTCTAAAAATCCCTGCTCACAGTCCACATATTCATTTGTTTGTTAACTTTTTGTCGGTCTTGAATATGGCTGATATGTTTTTTGCTGAAATTAAAGCAGCAATCTATCAATTTATCAACCAAACCAATCACAATTATGACATGAAATGCATAGTCAATCGAATTTTAGAAATTGTTGATACTCAATTAAGATAGGGAATGTTTTGTTTATAAAATTTTAAATTATAATGTTATAAAGTTTAAATTTAAAACAGGTTTATATATACAAAAAAAAACAAATACTTAAAACGGGAGGGCCACATTCATTCAGCTCCTTCGGTTAGGATTTTTCAAAGATGCCGCATTCATTCAGGTACTTCACTGAAGATTTTTCATAGGAACATGTTACGGAAACTCCTCTCCTTTAACTTGGGTGGTATTTAAGGAAAATATTAGATAATAAAAACACCGCCCACAATACTGTAGTTGTATTAAGTTCCAAAAGCTATTTTGGTTGGTTGGCAGAGATATGCTTGTGGATAAACAGCACTTCATTTTGTTCCTCTAAGGAACTCTATACTTTATGTCAGAGATTGCTGGAACGGGTAAAAAGGTTTTGAAAGAAAAACTGCCAACCGTATTCTTAGAAAAGTATTTATTTTAAAGATTGAAAAAAATGCAAGTAACTTGCTATACTACTTTATAGCAGTCGCGATGTGTTTTAAGCTGCGCCGAGTTTTTACATTATAAATTTAGCCATTTGTTTGCCGGCGGTGGCCAATTCCACGCTTTAGCTCGAGACCGTGAGTATACATTGTCAAAGCTCTGTAATAATTAAGTAATTTAACAAGGATTAATTAACCTGCAAAAATGCAAAGTGGCGCGCCTGAAAGGAATCTTTAAGTAATTCTTCAAATGTGTATAGCAGGAGGGGGTCCAAATGAAAAAAATATTCGCAGTTTTTCAAAAAACTTTATCTAGGTCAAACTTCTGCGCTCCCGCCAAAAAACAAAAGATGGCCAACCCTCGACGATAAATCCCCGTAGAGAAATTCAGGGGCAGATAATAGTATGTAAAACGCTTTTGCATAGTGTAAAGCATTAACCGTTCACTGTGGGATAATTCTTTCTTTTGATTTAAAATATATCCAAATGCGGAAACGCATAGACATTTTAATTAAATCCGAAATTCTCACTCTAGAAAAGCTTGACATAGAGTATAGTTTTTCAAGCCGAATGTTCTTTGTTGAAACATGTTATAAATGGATAGATCAATAATAACTAAATCTTCTAAAAATAATTCCGGGGGGTGGGGGTGGGGGTAATATTAATTTATGATGTGACCTTTCATTTGAATATAGTTAAATGTTTACGTTTAATGAAACAGTAGGATTTTGTCTCTCTTATCTGTGAAGAACAATTTTTATGTCTTATTTGGGGATTATTCTATAGTTCAACTGCGTTTGTCATAAATGCCCAATGTATTTGTATCACCTGTTAATCGTGGTCTTTGCTCCAGCAATAAAACCTCCAATTAAAATCAACAATGTGTACATAACGTGATTATTATGAATGAAAATTGATTTCATTTATTTACAACACTAAAAAAATCATAAAATACGAAATTCTTTTCTTGACCCCTATTGTTTAACTTTTTGTATAAAGATTTTCTGATAATAACGGGGCACAATGAAACAACTAGGAATATAGTAAAATTGAAATTGATAACAACGATATTTCATAGTTAACGAAAAAATCTTTTGTAAAAACTATTTATTGCATTTGCGTAGGAGTCGGGGGGGCATGGGGGGCAAGTGCCCCCCCACTTTTGTGAGTAGGAGGGCCA
>JAULBM010008758.1:0-11751 GCA_032357055.1 Geukensia granosissima
TTATATTTAAGCAAATATACTCTTATCTGAATATTATACAAATGTACATGTAACAAAACATTTAACACAAAGACAAAACTATGACAAAATTTCCTGATTTGGGACAATCTTGGGACATGTGGTTTGGTTAAACTAGTTTCGTAGGTACCCAACCCATGGTGTGGTGAAAGGCACAACACCGAAGAAAACAGAAGTTGTTTCCGACTAACTAAAAAAACCAAACTGAAAGTCAGCCAATCCGACTAGAGGTCATCTTAATAACAATAAATATACCAAAATTAAATATATTCATAAAGAAGATACTTCTCTAAAGAATGCTAGCAGTAACTGAAAGCAAAAGCAAGCCCAAAGTGAAATTCCTGACGATAAGACACCAATACACTCAACACTAGATGTAATCAAACACGATTTAAGACTGTGCTGTCAATCAAGCGCGAAGAATCACAAAATAGATGCAATGCCAAATTGGCCAATATTTGTGGAAAGAAGTAAAAAGTTGATTTATGGACAATCATGCCACATCTCCTATTTTTATATTATATCCATACAGGTACCAACAAAGACCGGTATTAATGTCTTGACTACAACGTCGAACTTTTTTCCCTTTTTGGTTAAGTTTATTTAACGGAACAGCGAGACTTAATGAATCAATTTTCAATTTATATGTTGTATATGTAATGTTTACCGAACATCCACACCATAACCTGAAAAAAGAAGAGCATAGAACTCTAACACTGGGAATTATTTAACCGAGCGGGACCAGAGGAAAACTCCGTAGTTTACTTCGTACACATCCCGGTGCTTAAGGGTAGATGGTCGTCTAAACTGAATATTGAGTAAAACTGTTAGTAAAACATTATATATAGATACGTTTTGTTTGATTTCCCACTAGAACACTAATGCATTGAAAGCAGTTGACCGGTACGAAATATCCATTTCGAATTAACAATTGACGATGGATATCTTCAAAATATCATTCCTACAAGTCCGTTTCTATTACGGTTGTGACGTATAGGAGATACAATGGATAAGTGTGAGTTCGTTGAATTAATCCACTCTACAATGGATAAGTGTGGGTTCGTTAAAAATAATCCACGAGCCCGAAGGGCGAGTGGATTAATTCAACGAACTCACACTTATCCATTGTATCTCGTTCTTAAACCATTGTTGGGACGCCTACAAATCAATATTACAATACTCCTTAATTATTTTAAGTTTGTTTTAAACACGAACTCGTGTGAGCACTTTTCCGGAATAATGGAAGACCTTAAATCAAAACCTATAAATAAATATTTTTCACATTTTAATCATTCGCATGTTTGGCAATCAAGTAGTCAATTACTGTTTAAAAGACGAAGACCCATAATTTATGTATGTATGCCTATGCTACTTATTATGTAAAAGAAAATATCTAGTTTGAATAAGCATGTTCTGGTATCAGTTATTTGTAATTTTAATTTCAAAACAGATTATTTTCTAATTTTCAGATTGTAAAGAGATGCAACTTATTATAATTTTTAATGTACAAAACTCCTTAAGAAAATTTAAACTGTTTGCGGGCTACAATCTGTCATATTAAGGAATAGAACTCAACAAATCAGAAATGCAAAAGGGGCGGAAATGTTTGTTATGTCGGGAATGTCGCTGCAACAGCGCGCCCTTATTGGGATGTTTTTTGTAGAATACGAAAATTTTCCTTTTTCATCTGTCGATTTTCTCCCGTGTAGTAAAAGAAGATAGTATGGATATATTTATTTATTTTAGTCATACTCGGGAAGAATCAATCTGATAAAGCTGTTCAAGATAGCATGCGTACGGTCCGGACCATTTGAGTATCCTATGAATATATTCGGACCGTACGCCCATGGTTTTGACCACAATTTCAATTTTTGACTAAATAACACTGAACCCTGTTTTGAACAATTAATGAATAAGAAACAAAAATTCATGATATGAAAAAGCGGAGACTTGAACAAAAAGATTTCGTTAGTGCATTCTATGGATAGAATTTGTATTTTCAATTCTGCGTTCCTTATTTTTTTTAAAACTTAACACGCATATAATTTTTCTTTCAAGTATTTAATTTAAGATTTATTATTACACCGTTACTCATTTATGTATGCTCATTTCTACCTTCTTTTGATTATAAGAAAAAGAAGATATGGCGTAAATATGATAAAGACCACGCCACATCCTACCAAGCAGATATCAAATTTTGAAATATGGCCTTCACTGTGACAAGGGTGAATCCTGCTCCTTGTGACGAGCTCTGAATCGCCCCGACTAAAAACCTTAATAGTAATAAAATACCCCAATACGGCTTGTATACTCGTACGGTCTAGATAATAGTATATATTCATACTGTCTGGAACATAACCTTACAGTTTATAGTAACATAGGTACACTAAGGAGTCTACCATTTTTCAGTTGTCTAGAAGCAGGGTTATTTTTCACGCATTCTTACACTTTTTTGTACACACATTAGTCACAAGAAAGTGGTCTAAAAATTTATTTTCAAATTGATTTGTGCATGAATTATTATATCACCTTTTCGTAATGACTGAATATTTATTTGAAAAACCTCCTGGCCCAAATTTTTTACTTTGAAAATTTAATCTAACAGGAAAGCCTGTAGTATAGGGCATACAACTGAGGTTTCAATATAAATGTTTAAATTTTTAATACAATGTTAATCACAAAAAATGGGTCTGAATGTTTTTTTTTTCAAATTGATTTGTGCATGAATATTTATATCACCTTTTTGTAATAACTGAATACTAGTATTTATTTGAAAAACCTCCTGACAGCATATTTTTTTCTTTGAAAATTTAATCCAACGGAAAACTGGCCCCGAAAGCCTGTAGTATAGAGCATAGAACTGGGTTTTCGATATCAATGTTTTAATATAACAATTGATTTCCATACTATGAAATGTCTCTTATTGATAGGCATCTATAGACATGCAGCACAGGCACTTGTCGACGGGGATTCAGAGGGGTGTACGTGGTGCGCCCCTAAAACAAACAAGAACTGGATTTCAATTTGGCGTTCAAATTAGCACTGGGTTTTAGAATCCGCGCCTGCTTGTCTTTATTATTTTGGGGTTAATTCAAACTTACTGAAAATCACGTGCATGTACGAATTGTATTCACGTTGTTATGCTTATAGGGTTATGATTTGTCCGGAGGCTTTCCTCGGCGTAGATTCATGAAAAAGAATCCACACTTTTATGAATAGGCTGACGTCACAACAATGGTTTAATTTCTGTGAATACTTAAACAAAAATAACCAGAATTAATAGATTTTTTATTTAATTGTAAAGAGGAAAAAAGATGTAGTTTATACTGAAAGCGTTACCATGAGAATTAACAAAAGTTTTATGTTTTTGCAATGTTTAAAATTCAAGCTTCGTCATAAGTAAGTTTTCTTTGGAATTTGGACGAGTTCGGTATTAAATAGTGAATCCAATTTATTTGTCTTAACAAAATTTGAACTCGGCTACATAAATTGATTTGGATCATATGTAGATAAGCTATAACTTGGTCTTCTTATACTAGTTACTTGAAACAAATATCTTCTTACCAGAAATTTTGCAAAAAACACTAGAACAATATAACAGCTTGCACAATAGACGTTATAATATTTATTCACCTCTCAAATTAGGTCTACTTTTGTCTACTTTTGTACTTGATTAAAGCTGTCAATAACATGAAGCTTTTTGACATCACCCTTAAAGTTTCCTGTTAAATTGTAACACTTGGTCATCTTAAAAAATGCATCATAAAAAGCTTTAGAGTTATGACTAGTATATAAGAGATATGGTTTAGTTTCCTTTGAAATGATGAAGATTACAAGCTTAATATCTGCTGAGTACAACCTATACAACGTTAATGAACACTCATATTAAAAAATATCCCTGCTAATAAATAACATTAAACGATAAAATCCTCATGCCACACCCATAAAATTCAAATGGTCGCCCCTTAAGATTTTTCTCGTGAATTCATATATAGATTTTAGATTCAAGTTCCTTTAATTTTTCGCACACTAAGCAATATTACCTATGTTTTATAAAAAATATCTTAGCTAAAGCTCCTGAAATAGGTTGTAAGAATGTCAGTAATTCTGGACATATTGTATTTCATTAAATAATAAAAAGACATAAAAACACTAATATTTCCTTATTTATGTTACATGCACCTGTCCGTATCAGGAAGCATGGACCTTAGAGCACCTGTCCCTATCAGAAACCAAGGACAATAGATTATCTTCGTGCCATTTTTATCATTTCCCTTTCCCTTAAATTTACATTTGAGTTTTTAGCTTATCATTTAAGATACCACTTAGATTTTCAGTTGGGGTAATTAGAGCTCGTCACGTCACAAGGAGAAGGATCCTCTACCTTTTTGAAGGTCTTATGGAGACCTCTAACATTTATTTTTTTTATCTGTTCGGTAAGATGTGGTGTGGTCTCCTTACATTTTCTTGGTGTCCGACATATATTTACTCTCATATGTATAAATCTGTTTATGAGTTCATGACAAGCAGTACCGCTCACGCGAATGCTAGAAGAATTCCTTTAATACTTACTGTATTGGTAAAACTATTATAAGCTTTACAAACATCTATTAAAGTTAATAACACTAGATTATGTCGTATCTTTAAACAGCCAAGAATTTCATAAACTTGTATTAAATAAATTATATACAAGTTATGTTCATACTACTTTTTCAGATTTGAATTTAACAATTGCATAAGGTTGTCTCACAGCGAAAATTTATAATCGAAGATTTTTCCTTTCCCATAATAAACTTTACTTTTTTCGACGGAGATTTGCCTTTCGTTCTGTTTAAACTGTACACATTTCACAATTTGTTCGATTTGCTCGAGTTGTCGCTGTAGTTTCTGTCATATTACTGGTAAACTTCTGCTCCAAGAAAATAGATATCACAGGCTTCACAGGACATTTACATAATTTTAAAACCGTTACTCGCAAGGAATTAATGCAAAAATATGTCTGCAAATATAAATTATAGAACGAAATAAATGGTATGTCACGTCCTGAATTCAATGCAAATATTACATATATAGAATTTAAACTAGTAATAATGATCCTTTGAAACTCACTAGTTCTTAAAATAAAACTTATAAACAAAGGCTACAAATTTGACATTGCAGTCAGAACATTCTAACTAGTTTTGAGGTTACAAATATTTACACTCTTGTCGCTAAATAAGAGAGATACTAATAAAGTAGCATTGTGAACTATCTTCTTTTCTTCGAATTTATTGATAATGCAGTATGAAATCTTCGTGCGTATTGTGTTTGATGAAATCTCGTGTTTGGAAACTTATGTTTTATCATTGGGAATAGCACTATGAGCATGATCTTGGAAATTGCATGCATTCTTCAGAGAGATATTTTCATTTTGCATGTGCATTCTTTAAATACTCTTGTTGTTCTATAGTATGCCTTTTACAGCTTTTGCTTACTTAAATTATGACTTTGGTTCGATGTGGCGGCGGTTTGGTACAAGCAAAACATGTTCAACGCCAACACATGTATCATGTGCCTATTGTGAGAAACATAAGGTTGTTACTAGCAATTGTTAAAGAAGAAACCACATTCCAAATCACTAATGTTAGCATAACGTTTACAGACATGCTAATTTTGGGAAACATAAGGGTGTTAATAACTTTCACAGGAACGTTAATTATACACTAGTGTTACCAACAACTGTACAGTTTTTGAAAGTGCTAAGAATAACCACATTCTAAAGCCTTAGGTTCGATTAACTTTCGGAGAAACGCCAATTACGGTAAACATAAGGATGTTACTAACAAATGCGCAGGTAACCACCACATACCAAAGTCCTGATATTGGATTACCTGACACAAGAATACAATTGTGGGCAACATGAGGGTGCTCATAACAACTGATTAGTTCGATTGAACGCATTCTAAAACATAAGTTTGGAATAACTTTCCCAGGAACGCCTATTACAGCAAGCACATGGGTGTTACAAACAAATGTATAGTTTTACAGTGTTTAGTTTTAGTTTACTGTTAAAGTACTTATATAATCACATTTCAATTGTTAAGTCCTGAGTTTCCCGTAATCGTAACTCAGTGAAGTACCAATCACCGTCATGACTTTAAGCCAAACTGTTTACAATTGAATCAACGATTTTACTTGTCACCAGTACCATAAAAAAATCGGTACTGAAATGAAGTTTTCGGAAAATTAAGAGTAAGTACCTCCTGTTGTATTATTTTGGGTTTGGGTAAAACCTCCTCTAAAAATCGGAAAATTCTTTGAGGCAGAAACAATCTTTCTTTTTTCCACATTATTTGTGCAAAGTCAAACACTTCCAATAATTGTTTTCGGTCAAAGTGAGGACAAGAACTTTTTTCAGAACAAATTAAACATCTCCTGACCAAAGTCCAACGATTCGTACCTTTATAACCAATAATAAATAAAGAATATTAAAAAAATCACAGAATAAACTTTAAATCAAATCTCAAAATTGTATTGTACTATAAACTTTCTTTAGTTCTCTATTAAACAAACCAGAATCTACAGCCTTTTTACAATCAATGTAAATCACGATTAACTAATTTAAATTTGATGTACCGTTAGCCATCTCGTTGACTGAAAACTCACCAGAAGTGCTTAATGTCAAAATGTTTGAAATCCAGTGCTTAAAAACAGCAACAATTAATAAGAACAAACATCAGAACCCCAAAATACTCTTTACAAACGGGAGTCCTCAATATTTTTTGGCCTTCTAATTATTAATTAATTAAAATGGACCATAGGGCTGATGGGCCTTCGGACCAAAGGACCTTAAGTCGGCGACTAACGGCCATTTTTATTTCGGACTTTCGGACCTTCGGAACATAAGCTGTCCTCATCATGCTCGACACCACAACATATTTGAACTATTGGACCATAATATGAATTGTAGTCTGTATTTATGGCTATTACATAACCATTGAAAATATTTTCTATGTTGTTAGCTATGCCAACATTATCATTTCAGTCTACTGTGTGTAAAATTGCTTTTTGAAAATTATATACCTTTATCTAATTTTTTAATTTTTTGTCAAGAGGTAGAACCCACTTAGTCATCCAAAAAAATATGAAAATTAAAGTACTGCCTTAAACAGAAACTGTTCATGCACATAAAACTGTTCTAGGTGGGACATTTCCCATTGAAATTTTTTTTGCCATCTAAAATACTTGATTTTCAAAAGGGAATGATAGCAACCATTTACCTGTATACGTTGTTTATTGAGATGAGAAATAAATTTTGCAGTTACATTTTAAGTTATATGTTACTTTGTGTGCATTCTGCAGGTTTTTTTTGTAAATTCACCTCACAAGAGTTATACCACTTTTACATCGTAAATCCATAGGGGTTTAGTTGGTAGTCTCATATTAACAATCATGCCGCATCATCTATTTTTGTATTAGTGTCACTCTATAGGATTCAGTCGATAAGGTAATAAAACGGCAATATTAATAACTTCACCACTACTGAGTACATGTCAGCTCCTTCAACGTGCGGATGTGTTCAATGCCTTTTATTAAAATTTTAAGTTTTAACTGTCTGGTTTACTCGTATGTGAAAGGATTTTCGAACTAAAACTAGTTCCTGTGCCTTATCAAATATCTAGTCTCCCTAGCCTAATAATGTGCCAGGTGTAATTATGTAATTACATTGTCTCGTTATCAAATATTTATATCAGTTTCTTAAGTAATTTTCTTATCTCATTTTCTGGTTGTATTGGTTTGAATATGTACTTATTCATCGTTTTCTTTCTTGTGGGTAGGTTTGCATTTTTGAAAATATTTCAATTCGACAGCAAGAAGTAAGCAAGCAAGACATTCATTGTCAATATTTTCTTTTTCTTTGTTACCGTGTTGGCAGCCACAGTTGTATGGTATGAATAATTTTACAACGAATCGTTCCGTAACAGCGGACATAAAGAACATGTTTTGACCTTGAAGTGCTACGAAACAAATATTTTTTTATCTAGCTTTCTTATTCGAGATAGGAGATGTAGAAAGCGAATGAAAAAAATTCCCCGCCCCATTGTCGTAATCTTCGAATTCGATTAAATTTAATTGCCATATTGATTTTCCAATGTACATGTGGTTTATACCCTATTGATGTTCCAATTTAGGTTATTGTAACGGTTTATACCCTATTGATATTCCAATCTAGGTTATTGTAACGGTTAATACCCTTTTAATATTCCAATCTAGGTTATTGTAACGGTTTTTATTCTATTAATATTCAAATCAAGGATACTGTAACGTTTTTACCCTATTGATATTCCATTGCAGGTTATTATAACGGTTCATTCCATATTTTTTTTCATCTAGGTTTTGTTGATAGTAAGAATTGTCATACTGGGTGGATACCTTATGATGGTTCTTGTTACTTCTTTGGTAATGATCAAGTTGATTTTGTTACCGCTGGGGTAAGTTTAATTCTTTAGTTATGATCAAGTATGTTGTATTACCATTGGATTAATAAATGTGCTCTTTAGTTATGATTTTTTTTTCTATTGGGGTTACCCCCCGTCTGGGTAAGTGATCTTTAGTATATGAACAACTATTTTTAATCCTTAAGTAATTATCAGATTGACAGAATTTCCGCTATGGTCTTCTTTGTATTCGTTCGAATATTTTGTGGTATCAAGCATGTTGAGGACAGCCTTATATTCCCAAGGTCCGATAGTCCGAAAAAAGGCCATTAGTCGCCGACCTAAGGTCCATAAGTCCGAAAGCCCATCAGCCCTATGGCTAATTTAATTTATAATTAGTTGACAGAAAGTTACAGAGGACTCCCGTTTGTTCAGAGAATTTTTAGGTTCTGATGTTTTTGCTTGTTAATTGTCATTGTTATTAACCACTGGATTTCAACAATTTGACATTAATCAATTCTGATGAGTGTTCAATTAACGAAATGTCTTCTTCTCTGAAATCACATCCTATCGTTGACGTTAACGTAGTGAAGAAAACCTTGAAATTTAAACAAAATCCACATGATCCGTAAAAGATATCTTCACAACATTATTATTTAATCTTTAAATATGGTTTTATTGGTACTAATATGGACCTTCTTGTTAATAGCTAAATACGGAACTAAACAGTTTATATCTGTTTTAAAATTTTCTACTTCCTGTCTATACTATATATTTTTATATTGGCATTTGCACAATCAATTTTCTATGACTTCTTATGATATTAAAACAATAAATTCAATTCTTTATCAATCTGGTGTTAAATCCATTTCAACCGATTTTTATACTGTGTTTTTATTGTTTTTTACACCATTGTCCCTGGTTAGTGGAGGGTTGAGTACTCACCAACCGGTTTAACCCCGCCACATACTTATGTGCCTATCCCAAGCCAGGAACCTGCAAAAACTTGTCTTTATTTGATTAGTTATTTGTTCAGTATTTTTTCATTAGATTGGGTCTATTGTCGTCTTTTATGAATATTTTCACATTTTTGTATTTCGGGGTCTTTTACAGCTTCCGTGATGGTGTGGACTCTGATTCATCGTTGAAGGCCGTAATGGGATCTGTAGAAGTTTAGATTCGACTGTAATTTGGTGGATGGCTGTCTCATAGATAATCATGTCAGCTCTCCGATTCTTATATTTCTTTATAGTAAAGGAGATGTGGTATGATTATCCATGAGGTAGCTATCCAAAACATATAAATTACAAACATCTACATTTTGCCCCGAGGCCTTCAATTATCGACACATATATCCACGCACTAATGCAAACTGGACCCAGAAATAAAAACTGATAATATTCAAAAGTAATGTATAACAAGTAAAATTTAAACATTAATGTCCTCCACTGGATTACAGGTTCCTGGCTTGGAACAGGCACATTACGTATGTAGCGGGGTTTAACATTTGTGTGAGTACAAACCCATCCCCCAATCTGGGACAGTGGTTTGACAAAACGACATAAAACCGACTTAAAAGCCAAATGCATAACTATGATTAAACTTTTGAAACCAATCAATAGTACGTAGACAAAACAAATAAAACAAGAGACAACCAGATATGTCGATCTCGACAAAGTCCTCGCTGTTCGTTTCAGAGAGCTAGTTCAAAATCGAAACATAGCTGGTAAAAAAACCTGGTCTCTCGAGGTAAGAACACCTCCGACTCGAGTAAGCGTAAAAATATCACTAAAAGACCCCTAAAAAAACCCAAAAACAAGGTTTTGTGCATGTGTAAAAAAATAAAGCATCGACAACCCCTGAAAGACGATTATAACTGACGGATGATACCACAGTTAATATGGAAAATGATATATAATGATCTATTTATCACATATTAAATAGAAATAATTATTTTCTGCATTTCAAATATGGAAAAAATATCATAAGAGTAATTATGCCTTCAGGGCTGATACGCGGGTTAATATGGATTTTACATTGTAAATCCAAATCGGCCCTCACGTGTTACCTGAGAGCATCGTGACGTCACGTTTATGACAGTTTTAGCTGTACTGCCAGACTGTAATTAATACGAGCAGTTTTCACTACTAAAATGTACTTGTTTCGTAAATGTAGACATATCAGAATTATTTTGTTCAAGGTAAACAAAACTAATACATTAATCAAAACAAATTATAAATGAACAAAATATGCATAAATAGATCAGTACATGTTCCTTTCCATATTAACTCAGGTATCATCCTATATCGGCCACGAGGGCTTTATAATTATCATATATTTTGTACTTTGTCTATACATGCATAAAAGATATGTATATATTTAATAATAGAAAATGCTCATATTACTGTTTGCCAGTACAACCGAAAACTACAGTGAACATGACCTCAAAATGCTCTTGGGTATTGCCAGAGGGCCGATATGGATTTAAAAGGTAAATTATATATCAGCCCTTGTATCCGCCCTTAAGGCATTATAAGTTTTACCAAGATGTATTTAAAAGTTGAAACAGAAAGATAACTTTATAAAAATTTGGTTTCAGAGTTTCTGTCAAGTCCATCATTCAGAACTAGTTGCCATAGAAACCCCAGAAGAAAATGCATTCATCAGGGACCAGGTAAAAAACCGGTCAGGTATGTAGGCTTCCAGAAAACTATAACATACGTTAACAATTAAAAATCTCAAAAACATTTCCTGAAGACGACCCTTTTTGCTGATGAAAATATGCTTCCGATATTTAACTTAATAAAGTTGTATACGTTTTCGAGACAAAAAAAGTAAATATTCATAGAAACAATAGCTAAATTATGAATTCTTAAGTATATAGTTTAACGTCGATAGTTGTATTTTAAAATAATTTAACAATAATTAGTCAATATTAAGTGATCTATAAATCACATCGTTATCATATATACTATTTCTGTACATATTCATAGAAATCATAAACGCAAAAACGAAAAATGTTTTATCTCGGACTTTCTTTCATCTGGAAGAGATTTTGATCCTTTGAAAATTTTGAGTATTACTTGCACGTGTTGAAACAAACACAACAATCAGACAACCACGTATTTTGTTTTCTAAAACGAAAAAGGAAAAGGGTTTGTGTTCTGTGAGTAATAGATGAATCAACATCAACTAATTATTGCATCAACTTTAAAAAGCATATTCGCGTTTTGAATTACAAGGAATTCGAAGATACCAAAGGGGCAGACAGAAATCGTTAAGTCGGAAGACAGACAAGACCATTGCCAACAAAATG
>JAULBM010008768.1:0-11750 GCA_032357055.1 Geukensia granosissima
ACACCTAGACAAGATAGAATGTTTTCAAGAATATGCTCAGCAATTTGAATCCGTTTGCAACACGTTGGGTACTCCTAATGCATATTTAATTCTATCAGACATCTTAAAAGCACTTAGTGAGACAAAGCAAGAGAAAGAGAAATTACAGAAACAACCCCTGAAATGCATTATTTAGATTCTGAATAATATTTTACTTTGTTGTCTATTACACAAGTAACGTAACTTTAATCTAATGCGCTATATTATGCCAGAATATATACCTATATCTGTGCATTATTGTTAAAATATCGTATTTGTATGTTAGCATATTTGTAGACACTATCATAAATAAAAATTATAACAGACCGTTAATATACGATGTAATAGTTTTTATTGTCATAAATATCAGGCCAGTATCAGTCATGATTTGTTTGCTTTGGTTAATGCAGACACTTTTGTTGGACCAGAAGACTAACCAGTGAATTAATGGATTTAATAATATTTGCTTAGAAAATGCTCAGAGCTATTGATTTACAATCATGTTGAATAAAATAAATATCACTCAAAACAGCAGAATATTATTCAAACAACTGGAAATTTTGTTTCCTTTTTGTGTAAAATCACTGATGAATACCTGAAACCTGAATATTGATAATGTATTGCCATCACCATGCACGATAAGGTCTTATAATAAAAAGTTGCAGAAAGACGCATACATAATGTATTGCCATCACCATGCACGTTAAGGTCTTATAACAAATAAGTTAGCAGAATGGCGCATACCTATTGATTTATATCATCATTTAGAATAAATCAACCTGGTATCCTTTAATTTTTTTTGTTCTGGAGACTTAAAACGACAGAAAAAGAGATGCACCGACTTTGAAGATTTCTCGCTGTTTCTGACAGCTAGTTCAAAAATCCCACTACATTTGATTATATATCTGGTTTTCAAACATAGAACACCAAAAAACCAAGAATCCGGCAAATGCCAGACTACAAAAATCTACCACATGTATGATTTATCGTTGCTTGCTTCTCAGTTTAAGAGAACTTTGTTATCAATTACGGAAATTATATCCAAACAGTATAATTTCCAGTGTGTTCATGTTTTAATATTTTTTGTTCAATAGCCTGGGTATGTTATTTTATCCTTCATTTGTATTTAACTGTATTGTGACGCTAAAGATGCCACTCGACAAAAACAGTTGTACTGGTAGCGGTTATATTGGAAAGTTATTCAGCTAACAGGAAACCAGTCATTATACAAGGGGAGCACCTAATTAATATAGATATAGTTTACATTGCTATGTTTTGCGGGTTTATACTTTTGTTTTTCTTACACATTTTCTTTACAATTTATATTCCTCTCAATCCACTTTTCCTTAGGGCTGGATACAGTTTGTTGTGAGTTTTTTAACATTTAATTTTGAATAATTGGTTTAGGCGAGTAGCCAAGTATTAAGCTCAAACTTTAACACAGCCTGCAACCTACATAAATCTTCTACATATACGTTTATGATTCCTATTTGACGGGTGTCGCGTGCAAGACAGGTGATGCTTACCCTTCATGAGCACCTGAGCACACTCCTGTTTTGTTAAGGACTTCGTGGATTCCAAGCCTTTGTTCCTTTTGTTTTCATTTTATCTTTTAGTTTGTTTCAAATTTGTCTTGTCTCTTTGGACTATGGACTTTTGATCTCTCACATGGGTATTCTACACTGGACCTAGAACAAGAGTAAGGCAGAACAATACACAGACTACATTAAAAATTAAGAAGAGCATATAGTTTCTAAAAGATATTTTCTCTTCTTAAACTGTCAACCCAATTTATGCCAAACTTTAGTTTAATTTTCCATAGATTTTCTTTTATAATTTTATCTAATGACCCATCTACCTACCAACCAAGATGGCCATCTCAGCCGAAATTCATTAAAAAATTTTCATGTCTGAAACTATGGAACAAAACTTTGTTGGAATGGCCCTTAGGTAGATCCCTTGCAGAATTGTATTGGATGACCCAACTAGACAACCAATAAGACTACTTAAACCAGAGTTAGTAAAACATTGGACCCTATTAGAAACTCAATAAAAAATCTCATCTGGAAGTATTTGATCAATTGGAACCAAACATTTGGGGAACGGTCATTAGGTTGGTCCATTTCAGACTAGTATCTGATGACCCCTCATGCTAACATAGATGGCTGCCTCAGCTGAACTTAATTTAACAAAGGACCACATTAGAAATGCATTTAAATATCTTCTTGTCTGGATCTACTTGCTCATTTGGAACTGAAATTTAGTGGATTGATTACTAGGGTTGGGTCCCTTTTAGAATGTTATTCAATGACCCGACCTTCCAATCAAGTTGCCTGCTACAGCCAAACTTAGGACTTGAATAGGACCCTATGGAAAATTCACTAAAAATACTTGTCTGGAACTACTTACTGTATTTGAACCATACTTTGGTTGAATGATCACTAGCAGGTTGGTACCAGTGAGATTTGTTTCTAATGTCCATATCCACCAACTATGATGGCAGCTGCAGTTGAAATAAGAGACTTTTTTTCCTTCAGTTAAGTCTACTTGCTCAATTGTAATCAAACTTTGTTGGAATGTTTACTGGTTAGCTCCATTTCAAAATTTTATATGATAACCCCAACTACAAAGCAATTTGGATGTCTCAGTCAGCAAAGCTTAACATAGAACCCATTGGGATAATCATAAATAATCTTGTCTTAAAATACCTGCCAAAATGAAACTAAACTTTGATGGAAATGTCAATAGGTTTGTTCCTTTTATTTCCCATGGTCCCACCTATAATCAAAAATGGCATACTAACCAAAACTTTTTTTAAGGACTCTGGGATTTTCATTAGAAAATATTCATGTTTAGGGTAATTTGGCTTGTTCTATTAGAACCAAAGACAAATCAAATTGTTTCAATTACATCTTTGCCTTACCAACTGTATACCAGGTGAGCAATTACAGTCCTCTAGGGGCCTCCGGTTTTTATATTGCTGTCATTTTATATTGGAAATGAAAAATGTTTCTGAATCATGTGTATAGGGTGGTTACTTATCCTGGTCACTTCAGTGAAGTTTTCTCCAATAATGTTGCGTTTTATGTGAGAGTTGTTAGATAAATAATTAGTATCAAAAAACCACTTGGAGGGAAGGCTGATACAGACAGTAGTTTCAGATGAATAATTTTGTTGTCAAAATGTGTATAAATCTGTACCAAACTTCCTTATTGCAAAACATTTATCAAATCATTACATTCAAGCTGTTGTATATATGATTTGTAATGAAATGCATTTTACCTTATCACTTGATTGATTTTCTTGTGTGCTTTATTTTTTTATTTTTTTTATTTCAGCAAAATGTGAAGCGGACATTAACTCCTAATTATTTATCTGATGTAAATAGTAACAGTAGTGGTAAAGGTGAGATTATTCATTTTATACTTATTGAAGACTTCCTGATTGTTTGGAGAAACTGTACTTCAACTCCCTACACTTACTGCCAACTTCCTCCTGATTGGGAAAACAGTACTACCATGCCCTACACTTACTGCCAACTTCCTCCTGATTGGGAAAACTGTACTACCATGCCATATACTTACTGCAGAGTACCTCCTGATTGGGAAAACTGTACTACAACTCCCTACACTTACTGCCAACTGCCTCCTGATTGGGAAATGATGCTACCATGTCTTATACTTGCTGCAAGCTTTCTCACAACTCCTTGCACTTCTGTACTAACACTCCTTACACTTCTGTACAAACACTCCTTACACTTCTGTACTAACACTCCTTACACTTCTGTACTGACACTCCTTACACTTCTGTACTACAACTCCTTACACTTACTGCCAACTTCCTTCTTTGTTTGGAGAAATTGCACTACAACTTCTTACCCTTACTGCAAACCTCCTGTTTTGGGAAACCGTACTACAACTCCTTACTTTAATATACTACAACTCCTTACACTTCTGTACTACAACTCCTTACACTTCAATACTACAACTGCTTAAACTTACTGCCAACTTCCTTCTTTGTTTGGAGAAACTGTAATACAACTTCTTACCCTTACTACTAACCTCCTGTTTTGGGAAACCACACTACAACTCCTTATTTTCTGTACTACAGCTTCTTACACTTCTGTACTACAAATCCTTAAACTTACTGCCAACTTCCTTCTTTGTTTGGGGAAACTGTACTTCATACAACTTCTTACCCTTACTGCAAACCTCCTTTTTTGGGAAATTGTACTACAACTCCTTACACTAACTGTCAGCTTCCTCCTTTGTTTGGGAAACTATACTACCATCTTAAGTATATTCAACATTAGTTTATTTATCACTATAGGAAATGACAAATCAGCAAGTTACATTTTCTCCAAACAGTAGGTTAAGTCTGCCATAAAAGTGCACACATGTACAGACCCAAAAGAGTTTACACACGACTAGTTATATTGTTCCTGTTTAAGTTTTGATTTCTTTTAATTACAAACTTATGATTTCTGAGATAAGGGAACTGAACTGAGTAGTCATACATGAGGACAGTCCTGTATAATGTTTTGGTTGGAAACAGAACACTAGTAATGATATAATTGGGTTTGTGGAATTTTTCAGCCTGCGAATTCATTTTTTCAAACAATTTTCTGAATTACCATGTCAACATAAAATTTGTTTACAGAAATAACATTACAAAATATGAAAAATTTTAAAACATGATCAGAGATTTGTGAACTAGTAACAAAATATAAAATCCACATCTAAACACAGATATGTTTACAGAAATGAGAGGTTTATGGTCTAGGCAGTCTAGTAAGTAATTGTTTGCCAGCTTTGTTGCTGTTTATTATATTATGGCATAAAAATACATGTTTGTGTGAGTTATGCTGTTAATTTTGTTGTACTATTTTTAAACTAAATTCTGCAAGTGGAGTAGGTAAACATGTTTAAAACCCATAAGCAAGAGTGCACCAATGAGATAATGGATTCAACAACACAAGCTTTTTTGGCTTTTTCCTTGCACCTGCTTAAAAATTTTCAGATTTTTCCAGATTTCAGGATTTAAAATGTGTGGGATACTTTTATTAATATTCAAAACAATGAAATTGTAACAAGGATGCTATATTTATATAAAGAACAAAGATTTTTTCTATAGATTGAAATTGAAATGTAAAACTTTCTAGAAAGTCTATTAGTCCCAATCTGAATTTGATAAGTAAGGTTCAAGCTCATTTAAATAATTTTAAGATTTCAATAAATAAAATTCCAGTCAATAAAAGCCTGCTTTCAAACAAGCTGTATGGTTAAGTATCTTGCACAGCAATACAGGCTCTACCTTCTTATCCTCTAGATTCTTTGACTGTTTAATAGCTTAGGTATTGTCAACTTTTGTCCTTGCTTTCAAACATGAAGTCGGTTTTATGGCAAAAACTATCATAGACTAACAGTTGGATCATCATAATCAAGCGGGTGGTAAAGCACATCAGCTTTACAGATGATATACCCTCCAGATCTGGAAGGTTTTATATGTCATCAGACATGAAGGGAATCATCGTTTCTTTCTCATTTTGAAATTTGGAAAATGGACAGACCTACTGGTGACTGAACAATAAAGTTTTCACTAACTTAATTTATTTTTTATGCCCCCGCCTTTAGGCGTCGGGGGCATTAAGTTTTACCTCTGTACGTACGTACGTCCGTACGTACATCCGTCAATTTTCGTCAAAGATTTCTCCGCTTGTGTATGTTAGATTGATTTGATATTTGGTCTGAAGCATTATAATGGTGAGTTGTACCGTGTCTCCCCTTTTCAGATCTGTCGTCCATCTACTTCCTGTTTGCCGAGCGGGGGCATCTGTGTCCACCAGGACACGTTTTACCTCTGTTTATTATATTTTTTTTATACTTGATTATTTATTTTAGCTGCATAATTTTCATACGGAAAGAAATGGATAATGGAAAAAATAATTTTTGATTTCAGTTTGGCAATAAAATAATTTAACTTGCAACATTTTTGCAAATATTGTTTATCTATTTTTACAGGGAGAATCAACTCTCAGTATAGAAGACAAAATACAACGGCAGGTCATAGTGGCAGATTCAATTTTGTATCAGGGGATTTTAGTCTTCACCAACCAGGACATTCCAAGCTATATAAAAGGGGGATGGTATCTTCGTAAAGCCTACAAAATTTACGAAAAACTTCATAAAGAAATGAATAAATTGACATCAAATTTAAAACTCAAGCAAAGCCAATCACAGAACAGTTTATCAAGTACAGGGTCAGGGGTCAGTGATGGACCAATGGACAACAATGACAATGAACTTACAGAAGATGTACTTTCACGTCTGTTGGGAGCAGTTAATTTTGGCTATGGGACATTTCAGTTATGTATATCAATGGTTCCTCCTAAGATTTTAAAATTGATAGAATTTTTAGGATTTGAAGGAGACCGACATGCAGGTCTTGCCGCATTAGATTTTACTAGTCACAGCAAGGACATGAAAGCTCCCTTAGCAACTCTTGGGTTGCTATGGTACCATACAGTATTACGACCTTTCTTTGCTTTGGATGGTGCAAATGATTATGATGCAGGTAAGAAATTATTCAGAAAATCTTTCGCAATATTCAAATCTCACAACCAGCATTTGAAATACTTATTATCAATACTAACATGATTAACAACGGCACATGTAGGCTTGTGCTCTTTATAGAACTGCATCTTATCTTTTTTTTTTAAGTGAATATAAATGAAGAAAAGTAGCAAAATCTGACATTATTAGTACGGTAGTTATCATATGTTTTTGTATTTTTGATTTATAATTAAATATTCAGATCTCCCTCTGGGGCTCTAAATTGGAAAATTTAAGAAACTTGTTAGAAACAATGATTATCAGCAGTTTACAATAAAGGTTTGATATGTATACAATCCTTTAAGGGCTATCACATAAAGTAATGCCTTAGGATGTGGATATGTATGTATACAATCCTATAAGGTCTATCACATAAAGTACAACATGTACATGTAAATGTGTGTAATTTATACCTTTTGTAAGGCCTTTTCATATACAATCTTAACACATCTCATTTTTCTATATGTATAGCATAGTCCAAAGGCCTGTTTGACCTATACAGAAAACCCAAAGGATTCCGGTATTCACAAGCCAGACATTTGCAATCGCCACTAACAGGAATATTAAAAAATTTTCCTCCTACCTTACTATATAAATTTTAATGGAAAACACTTAGCTTATAAGCACTACACAGAAGAACATTGGTCGTCAAGTGTTAAAGAAAGGTTCTTCAATAGCCCTTTTCGAAAACCCATTTCTGGTTCCTTCTAAAATTAAAATTTACTGTTCTGGTTCACGGCTTCCAGGTAGTGTGGTATAATGTTTCCATAGAAAACACCGCTAAAAGGTGCCTCAATTTTTGTTAAGAACAAATAGTTAAAGCTTTCATTTTTAGTTTTTATAAATTAGTCGTAGAGAGCAAATGCTTTAAGATAAAGTACAGGGGAAAGTCTAGTTTTTCTCCTTGCTCATTCTTACGCCGATGTGATGCACAACCCACAAAGAGGAACAACTCTTACAAAATCTATTATTGAATTACTGAAATATGTTTTCGAAAAGGACTATACTAAACATACTTGAGAGAATACCAACTACAGCAATAGTTTTAAACATTTAGTTTTGATGTACTACAGATGTTGCTTACATTATACATTGTAGCCATTGATAGCTTGTTCTTTATATCTGGAAATGACAGGGGCCATGTCGATAGATCTGGTAAAAAGTTGATGATCTATTTCAATTTGGTCCATAGAAAAATGGTGAATGACTTAAATCCACCATAGACCATGCATTTTCCACAAAAGTGAAACACCCTATTAAAGGATACACATTTTTCATTTTTATATCTTAATCATTCTGACATGCCTTAGGTGCAACAATAAACAACAGTTTTTTGCAAATAAGCTTTGACTGATTTCCTGTTAAATGAGTTATCTCCCATGTTTGGATTTTTCTGTTGTATTCAAAGTAAGATACAGTGCATCTTATGCAAAATAAAAATGTATTCTATGTCGAATATCATAAATTACCTTGTCTTAAATGCAAAACCAGCAAGAAATTTGCTCACAAGTGGATGTTAATTCTAGAGAACATGTTGGATTAAAAATTGTGTTGGCTTTTCAATGGCGTATGACTTTATGAAGATCGACAACCAATTCTTTAACTAAGATGTGTTGCTGCATCTGAAAAACTGTCATGTAGAGATCAGTATATGTTGTCTTGCATAGTCTTGTGTTGTCTTTGCCTAACAAAAAATTCTGCCTCATTTTTCTCAACAATGCAGGAAAGCTTCCTGACATTTAAGACAAAGCTTCAGTATGAAGATCTGTATTGTGTAAGTCTCAAATCTATTGCATGTACACTTCCTTCAGTCCAGTATTCCTTAACAGCATGTCGCAGAGTGATTTCTATACCTTTCACTGAAGCTTGTTACCTCTACCGGCTTTGTAACACAAAAAAGGTCCACTCGATTAGCAACAAATGATATAAGGTTTATTTTTTATCTGTTCATTGACTAACGATGTTGGTTCTCTTTAAGGGTCCACTCAAATTATAATATATGGTCTTAAGTTTATTAGCTATCTTTTATTGACTAAGGATGGTGGTTCTCTTTAGGTTGTTTCCACTTCTAATAAAAATAACCTTCAGGATATGACAATATCTGGTTGAAAGAAATAAAAATATAATGTATATTATCAACCGTAAAAAGACATAATGTATATCTACTTAAAGCAAGCATCACAAATTGAGTTTGGAAAACTCTGCTAACAAAAGAGGATGTGCGCTTTGTGGTCATATATGTGTGTTGATGGTAACTGTAAAACTGAATTCTTTTTTCAGGAATAGAGGATGCTGAAGCTATTATTGCAGAGAAGGAATCTGAATTTCAGAACTCAGCTTTATTTTTATTCTTTCGTGGTAGAATACAACGATTACGGGTAAGAAAGTTGAGATTATATACTATGATTTATTTGGCTATATACCATTATATACAAGCTCCATAAAAAATTAGACAGCCCATGTCCAGTTTTAAGTATGTATTTGTTTACCTGCATTTCCCTTTCAACTCAGTTGTCTTTCAGTGATGTTCACTGGTCATGAGACCTAAATATCATTTTTTTTTATGCCACTGCCTTAAGGCTACAGGAGCATCAAGTTTTACCTGCCCCTGCCTGTCAATTTTATTCAAAGATTTATTCATGTTATAGAGTTGATATTTGGTCTAAAGCATAATTATGGTGAGTTGTACCTTATCTCCCCTTATCGGTTCTGTCATATATCTACTTCCTGTTTGCCTGCGTGAGGCATCTGTGTCCCATGCACACATTTTCCCCATGTTTTTTAAAAGCCTCCTCAGGTATGATGCATAAACCAGGTGATCAGAAGGGTTTTGTATATTTTAGATTGATTGAAATATGACATAAGTTATTTGGACCCAAGATTTTGTTTTCTAAGAAACTATAATTCATAACTTGTTATGATGTTGCATTGAAATAATATGTATGTTTCAGATTGCAAATGATGACCTTGACCTAAAGTCATTCAGGGGAAACAGTTTTCACCTTAGAATTTCTGCCTTATCTGTGTTCTTTTTTTCTCAGAAACAATACTAATTAGAGAGAAGTATTCTACTGAATACAAATTTGACTCTCCAGTGAAAATAAAAAAAAATATATAT
This sequence comes from Geukensia granosissima, assembly GCA_032357055.1. Lineage (NCBI taxonomy): Eukaryota > Metazoa > Mollusca > Bivalvia > Mytilida > Mytilidae > Geukensia > Geukensia granosissima. The sequence goes on from JAULBM010008768.1 coordinate 9,748, forward strand.
ATATATTTATTATATTTATTTCTTCAAAGAGAATACTTTATAAACAAAAGCTTAAAAAGCTGTCCAGCATAAATTAATGAGATATTTTCTGCATCTTAAGCGTCATATTCAGTTTAAAATCTATATATATTACATACAGACAGTCTCGAACTATAAATAGCATGCAGTGCACTTCATATAGCAAAATTAAACTGCTAATTGAGCACATTTCCCCTTCATGTATCAAACTCGTATACCAAGGTGCATGATTCCACACTAAAATCCATCTACAAATTTTCATGGTTTAATAGGCAGCAGTATTGCCAAACTACTGCGACAAAATATGTGCCGGACATGGAATGATTACAATCCTTCACCTTTCCAAACATAGTTTTGAGGTGAATTCAATATCTAAATGAAGTTAAGTACTCCAAACATTTTTTAAATGTTTTAAATGTTTGCTGTTTTTTAAGATAAAAGGTGTCAAAATGGCAGAAAAATGCAATTTCCTGCAGAGATTTTTTAACCCCAATTTGGGTATGAAAATTTTGGCCCCGTTCCCAATCAGAAATATTCTCCAATTTTCCCAAATTCTAGCTGCAAAGTTCCCAATTATATATTTTGTTAGATTTTTTAGTTTTACTCTTAAACTGTTACATCTTTCAGTGGCTGTGAAGAGCATAATAATGTGTCCACAGATAGTGTTCATTATTAAAACTTTTTCATGCTTTTCATTTCCCTGAACTGTGGTTGTATCAGGCTGTGCTTGCAAAGCACATCAGTTGTATATTTAAAATGATAGCATTAAATTAGAATTTTTTTTTAAATATTCTTAAAATTATATATTTTGAACAAAAGGTAAATATGTTTTTGGCAATAAAATTGGTATTAAACCAAAAAATAAAAATTTTGGGCCCAAGGGTGTTCCAGTTAGACTGGTGTCACTGTATAACTATATGATGCTGTTGTCATTGGCCTTGGAGTCTGTAGAGATGTACAAGTAGGTTTCTGCATGTTAATGTTTGTTCCTTTAAACTGATTTATTTAATTTTGGGGACGTTGTTTCTTGGTATCATTGATTGGGTGAATTGGCCCTGCCTATTTTTTTGGGAACGGACAAACTGAATTTTTCTTATATTTTTTTGTAAGTTATCTACTTCTTGTCAGAGTTTGATGTAGTTTCTTTCTTTGTATTCTCCATTCTCTTATTTTATATCTAATTTTTATGTCAGATGTTTTATATTTTTATTGTAGAAAAAGACAGATGAGTCATTGGAGCTTTACAAAAAGGCTTTGGAGGCAGCTAAAGGACAGAAAGAGTTGGAACTGATGAATTTGTATGAAATAGGTACAGTTATATATATAGAAAAAGGAGATTTGGTATGATTGTCCATGATACCTATCCATAATGTGTAAATCTCAATCTTCTAGAGACAGCAAGACGTATTGACCTTAAAAGTACTCATAGTTTCTGACAGTACTTAATTAAAACACAGTTGATTCTATTTAATTCAGACCCAAGCCCCTTACTGGGCTTTGCCCTAGACCCATTTTATGCCTGGATGATCTCCAAATGATGGGTCACACATTCTACAGGACCTCCAATGCTGGATCTTTTTTAATGCTCAGTCATAATTAAATTTAAGTGATTAGAAAAATCATTATGGCTCAGATTAGAAAAGGACCAGGCTTCAGTTTCATAAACAACTCTAAGCATTGGGAAGCTCTTAACAACCTCCACACAGCACAACAGAAAAACTCCATAATAAAATTTAAAAGGTAGAATAAGGCCTTTTTGCCTTGTCACTGAAAATTTTTCTGACCACCTAAAAATTCACTTATCTTTTAATTCATATGAAACAAGTGAACATAATTTCATTTTGAGTCTTTTCCATGCATGACCTTTTCAAGTATTTAATTACTATTTTCAATAAAATTAATGTATGAAATCTTCAAGTTTTGTTCCATTTTTACACAATGTTTGCTCATGAAAAATTTCAGACACAAATATATGCATGTAGATT